>APFE031190595.1:1727-85310 GCA_000404065.3 Pinus taeda | reverse complement strand
TCCACCCAAAAACACAGTCAAGCAATCAAAAAACAAAAGAAAAAAGACTCTTTTCAGATCAAAGTAATACTCAAAGGAAAAGCCAATCACATCAATGGATTCCCCAGTGGAGTCGCCAATTTGTCATGCGGGAAGAGTTATTTTTGCGGACAAATCTAACCTCCCTAGGAGTCTAAGACTCTCTAGTGACAAACAAGACAATTAAGAGCAATCCTTCTCTAAACATACATTATTCTATGAGAAACCAAGTGTTTTTCGATCCTACTTCAAGTCCAACGCTTGTTGTAGCAGTCCAACCTCGTCGATCCAGATGAGCTCCTCCTTCACTTTGAAACCTGCATACTCTAACAATAAAAAGATTACATAACACCTGAATAATCCATAAAACAAAGCATATTCAACATATAGACCAAGGAGTATATGAAACAATTCATTAACAACAAATCATTGAGAAGAATGGACTTATTTGTATTAAGGAAACAAAAAAGAAACCATTACAACCTGAGCCTTGGTGTCGTGCAAGTTCCTCCCAGGGTCCAGCAAGAGTTTTCCTCTACTTTGACAAGCTCACCCACTTCCAAATGAAACAAGAAAGGATGGTAATCTCTCCTCACAAGCTTACAATGGAAGTTCTAATTCCAGCAGCATCTACCCTTGGGAATGTTCAGCTTTCAACCTCCCCTCCCTTGGCCCAATGCCTGTATTTATAGTGTTCTAGAGGAAGTTATTCAGTTCCAACATCAATGGGATACTCCCTCTTTTGGATGGGGTAGCTCCTCTCTTGATGGGATAAGTTCCTCTATCAAGGGATGCATGAACCATCTGGAGGCGCCCAATACACATCAAACACTCTTCTAGAAGGCTCTAGAAGTGACCACAAGTATTTTTTAAGATGAAACTCGCGCATTTTGACCTTTACAGGAGTACGCACCCATCCCTTGACTTACAGAGCGTACAAGTATGCAGGTACAATGAGCTTGGGATGCATACACGCAGGAAAGGTAGAGAGAACCTACGTACGCAGAGATAAACATGATTTTCAATGACTTTCTCTCTTTTTTTGAAGTTTGACATGGAGAGCAGAGGTATTAGGCTTGACAAGGAGGATAATATGACTATTTATGGAGCCATATTAACTGCAGATAGTCATGGTGACAAATTTTAGTGTAACAAATGAAAAGAGGGTATGCCTTAAAAGAATAATCAAAAGGCAAGAAAATCAAATGGTCAAGAGAAAAATGAAAATGAACCCCAAAACTAAAGACCAAGAAAGTGGCCAGTCAAAATGCCACTACTAGCTTTGGGCAATATCATACTCTACAAATACTGCTGCTAATCATACTTGATGGATGGCCCAATAGTCTAAACTGGACCATGCCATGTTTAAATTTCTTGTTGTAGAATAGAGAATGTTTCCTTTCCAAACAGCTCAAGCTTGGCAGATGACTAGCTAGGTAGAGAAATGAAGGAGCCCAACTGCTTAATCAGGGTCCTTGGAAGAAATAAGGGTACATTTAGATAGGAGGGGAGTCAAAAGAAAAAGAGAACAATCAGGGTCTGCTAATTCAAGTGCACCCACTTCAAGTGAAGAAAAAATGTTAGGATTACTAGGTTGCATAAGTAGTGCGAGGTTGCAGAAATGAAGGGCCATCACCAATTGGCTTATCAAGTACAAAGACTCATTCCATTCAGGGTATTGGCATCATAGCAGAGGTTTGAGGACACAACATTGGAAGCATGTCTAATTTCCCCTATTTTCCCCAAAACATCATTTACTAACATCCCTAAGGACCTTGAGATCTGCTCAAGTGTCCTGTTCCACTTCAGTTCATGACAGAGTACCAGGTCAAACTATGAAGTTCAATCAAGGAAAAGAAGCCACATTTTTTGTGTAAAAACCTTCATTCTCAATCCCCTCATCCTCCATTCCTAAGTTTTACTTCTTAAAACTTAGTCTTTCCCCCTATACACTCACCTCACAAATGTCATATTAACAACTGATGTATTATTTAGCTCCCTAAGTCCCCCCTTCCCTAATTCTATAAAGATCTATGAAAAAACTCACAAAAAATCTGTATAAATACCCTCCCCCTAGCACTGTAGCTATATAGCCCTCTCTTCAGGAATATTAACCCATCAGGGGTTAATATTAACCCTCTTTTACCCTAAGCTATGGTTTTCAATTAAAAGAATTTAGCTAAAAAACCGAAAATCCATGGTCCCCGCCCTCATTAACCCCTTTCCCCACTTTTCCGCACCAAGGTTGGTGTTTGTAATGTTTTTTAAATTAAAACATTAATAAACGAAAAACCCGAAATCCTAATGTTAACGACCCCCCCGTGCGCGATTTATTTAACCCAATAAAATAATCGGCAGGTCCCCCTCTTATTAACGCGCCGTCATATCGTTTCCTCCGCCAGCCGTCCGAGCGTGGGCGAGGCGATCCAACGACTGGCGGTCATTTTCCCAGGGAACATGCCCGACCTTTTGCGTCCGGGGGATTGGCGGTATTATTGCCATACCCCCGCCACGCGTCAGCCTCCCGAACTCTTTAGAGCCCCCCCCCCCTTATACCACTTACCGCCCATGAGGCCTCCGGGGAGACCGCTTACCACCCATCCCCCCTCGCTGATGTCACACCCCCGTCAGTGTGATGTCACCTCACCTTTCCGCCACCGCGCCTCCACGTCACCTCCACGTCGTTTGTCCACCCGCCTGCCCTGCCACTGTGTCACCGCCACCTGGCCACCCACGTCAGTTGCCACGTCACCCTGCCATACTCAGACCCATGATGACGTCATCATGACGTCATCACCAAAAAGGTGCCAAAGGGCCAAAAATGCATAAAAAGACGAGAAATGACCGTTGTTTTTCATTTTCATTCGTCGTTTCCGGAGCACTCTACATGCAAAAAACGTCGTTCACTGCCGAGATCAAGAATTCACCCACCAAAGTTGCTTCCGCCCTCATCGTCGACCCAAATACCTGCAACTGATCCATCTTGACGCTTCCCGCACCGAGAAATCCAGGTATTTGCTGCAGGCGACCTATTTTACCCGCATTTCTCCTATTTTTCTCCTAAATTCCTGTAAAGAAACTCTGCAAAAGATCCTCACAGATAAATTGTCCACTAAAAAAACCCAAAGACCTGATAAATTCCCTGCACCACAAGGCTCTACAAGAAACCCACGCCCTTCTGCAAAATTCACCATAAAAAACTAATTGGAGAAGCCGAAGCTACCGGCTAAAAGCCCATAAAACTGCACATTCATCCCTGTTTTCAAAGTTCCCCTTGAAAAACCAGCTAATTAGCTCAAACACACTCTGGTTTCTTCCAACAGAGTGCCCCACAGTTCATAAAACCTGTAAGAGTTTCCTCATACTCTCAGGGCTGATCACTGTCAAACACAATTTAGTGGGCATTCCTCAGTCTTTGCACCAATCCTAAGCTCAAGCAAGTATCCAGTTAAAGTCAAACATGTCCACTCCATTTGCACTGGATGTTGCTCCTGTCAATCCACCCAGTAAGGATCCGGAAGCTATGCCACTTGTAGACAGTGATTTCCTGATTACAGATTTTGTGGCAGAGAGGAACCACTTACAGACCTTCTGCCAATTAAGGAATAGTCACTTGGACAATAGTGACATGTATGGCTTTTGGGAGTTTAATATGCCCACCTACTTCTTGCCATCTGTAAATGTCTTTTCTGAAGTCATTCACCTCTGTGCAGAAAACTATGACCAGAAGCTCAGAGCTGTAAAGTCTCCATCTGGGAGCATCCTCTTCTACATAACACCAGACTTCATAAATCAGATGCTGAATTACAAACAAACCCAGCTGCTATACCCTTTTTCCATTAAGTACTTGCTGGATGAGGGCTCCAAGCTCTCTAGCACAGACATTGCTACAGTGGCCAAAACTTTCATGAAGGCAGACTGCCAACCTTCTGGGCCACCTCCTTTTTCATATGCAAATTTCAATGAGGTAGGCAAGCTGCTGGTGGATATGTTAACCTCTGTGCTGGGGTTCACCACAAATGAGCATGTTGATGAAACTGTGTTGGTCATGCTATTTGCATATAGCCTTGGGAAGCCTCCTGCTGTAAAATACAATTATGCCAAGTTTATTGCCAATAAGATACATGACCAACTGGTGAGGCTGGACAGGGAAGCAATATTCAAATATTCATCATACATCTACCACCTCTTCATGTACTAAAGACAGATTGCTTCCAGTGCCACATCAAGCAACCAGTCCAAGTAGGAGAAGGCACATCCACTGCTCCAGCTGCACAGACTACCCAGCAAGCATCTACAACCACCACTATAGCAAAAGGCAAAGAAATAATGGATGAACAGCAAGAGATAGAGGCAGGGCAGCCCAGTACCTCAAAGGATCAAACTCAAGGGTAAGCCCCTTTGCAGCAAACTGGACCACCCCAAATCCCAGTTTTGCAAACACCTCTCAATGAAGAGAAAGGAAAAAAGCAAGATAGAGAGGAGGTCACACCTCCAAGTGGGTCAACACAGCAACCGGAGGCCAAGAGGCCAAGAATTGACCCTGAAATAGAGGAAGAAGACATCAGTGAGGAAAGGGCAGAAAGCCAAGACAGAGAAAGACAATCTAGCCAGCAGACTGCCACTAGCTCATTTCAGCTGGAACAGGCCATGCAACAAGGCACAGAGGTATCCTCCTCAAGGCAGCAGGGCAAGCAACCAGCTGGTATCAAAGGGGGTTTCATGGAGATCAAGGCACAAAATGAATTATTGAGAGTACAACTCTATGATCAATTCTTGAAGGCAACTCCCTCCAAAAAACAAAGATTGATGGCTGCCTATGATATCAAGGAGGACAAAATGATTTTTACTCATTTAAAACCTAAAGTTCCACATCCCAAAACCTCTGCAGATTACTTAAGAACAAACATGGAGGTATTTTCTAAAGACATACACCCCATGGATCAGATAGAGCTACACAAGCAAACAGGGGAAATGGTGTATGCCACACTTGCAGACAGGGCCCTGCTGGCCCATCAGTTAAAAGAATCATTGAAAAATACTAATACACAGTTGGATTTGGAAAGGATGTCTTCCCAGGCCAAGGACAACAGAATAAAGACATTGGAAGACATTATCATTGATCTAGGACATGATCCAAAAGATCCAAAGGGTGTTAGGGCCCTTATGAAAAAGAAGGAGGATGATATTGCTGCACTCAGAAAGCAAGCAAAATTGCCTCCAACCATTCACCCTGACACTGCAGAGCTAGCACAAGAAAAACAGCTTGATGACACCATGGACTTACTCATGAAGATGAATCAAAGGATACTAGAGATGGAAGGAGAATTGGAGAAAGCATGGCAAGAAAGACAGGGAGAATCATCCTCCCAGCCCCCTCAAACTTCTACAACTCTTGGCCCTGCCCCTCCTTCACAAGCAGCAGCAGCCCCTCCTGCCATCCCAGCACCAACCATAGCTACATCAACAATAGAGGCAACAGAAGCAACAGCAGCAGCAGAATCTAGCATGAGTATGGAGGACTTGATGAAAGCTATCAAGGAGCTTGAAACTCAAGTGACAGAAATAAATGAAGCCAAGGATAGACTGGCCAAGCTAGAGGCCAGCTATGACATGTCCAAAATGACAGTGGCAGAAAAGGAGAGAGAAATAAAGGCCTTGGAGGCCAAAGTAAAAACTTTGGAAAAGGAATTGCTTCTAGGCAAGACCTTAGCAAAAATCAAGAAAATAATTTGGGCCAAAATTGGCCAATCAATCCATGACCAATGGAGGTCAATCCAGGCAATACATGAACAAGTTGAACTGATAAGCATGGCTCATGTTGAAATACAAAGAGCCAGAACAGCACTAGGAATCATGCCTGAGTAAGCCAATAAGATGATACATTTCCTCAATAATCACACTAGGGAGGAATTGGCAGCTCTAGATATAAACAGCAGAACATACACCATCCTGACAGCTAAGAAAGTGCTAACTTTGAGGAATTTCACTCAAACACTAGAAAGAAAATGTCAGGAAATGAAGGCAGAAATTGATGAATTCAGGGCAAAGATGACAGTGTTACAGGATAAAGGACTGCCAAGCCTAGTGACTGGCACAGGACAACTGCTGTCATATAACCAGTATATCACAAGGATCAACAATTATGTTGAGAATCAAATAACAACATCCCACAGCTCCACAGAAGAAGCAAGGCCTCCCTCTGGGCAGTCTCTGTATGACAAATTAGAAAATCTATTTTTTATTGATCATGAGATAAATCATCTGTTTGAGGTGCCTCCAAACTTCTACAGATACACAGAAGCAGATGAAACACTGGTAAAAATAAGGAGACATCAGCTCCCTCCAGCTGATTGGTGGTAGGCAATGCTGGAAATTCTGCCCAGATGATCCCATCATATTATTCCTTTTTGTGAAAATTCAGATCTTAGTCACAGTACAGGTTAGCAGACAAATCAGCACGCAGGTATCACAGGAAGCATCCGTACAGTGACTCACCAAAGCACTCAGGCAGCAGGCTCAATCAACGCAGAATTAAAGGCACGGCTATAGCCAACTTTCCTGAGCCAAAAAAGTCAAAAGTTCTCTGACAGAAAGATAGATGCCATCTCAACATTAAATGCTGTAGTTATTTCTTTCATGTAATTTTTGTAAGAGAGTTGGTGGTGCAATTTACTGCACAATAACTCACTATTGAGATATTTTGTATCCTATTTTTGTATATATATCCCCTCAAAGAACGTATTGAGGGTCGGTTGTAGTGAAACTCTTTCAGAAGAGCTCTATTGTATACTTGAGACATTTTGCTAATACAAATGGCTAGTGGAGTTCCTGGTTCTTATGCTGTCTGAAGGTGGAAATGAATGGCTATGTTGTGTTGCAGAATTCCTGTGTCATTTGCTAGAACAATAAGTAATTCTGAACTGTGTTCTTGTTTTGCTGTGTATGCCAAAATTCATATATGTTCATGATCATAAAAAATAGAGAAAAAGAATAGCTTAGCATTTGTTTGAATACACCCTATGCTCAGTCTCTATTTCTTAATATGTTTTCTTCTGGATTAGCCATGGATATGAATTCTTAACTGCTCATGTCTAAACTAATTCTATCATTGTGAATATTGTTTGAGAATTCTTAACTGCTCTTAAGCAATACTTTCATTTTTCCTTTGTTAGCATAGTGAAATATTCTCAATTGCCTTTCACTCACTAATTCCACAACTTCATCACAAAATCTAAAAAATTGTTCCACAGATGCCTATCTGGCTTTGCAGCAACACTTTGCCTTGAAAAAACCTACTTCAGCAGCACACTACCTGAACTCCATTGCCCAATGAACCAAACTGTTATGTAATCTATACCTTAACTCTGTTTGAATTCACCAACCCACCAAACCCAAACAAAATGGCATACTATAAATAGCCTAAAATCATCCACCAAATAAAGCTAAATCATACAGAGAGAGCCCTCTCTGGTTACAGGTAGGCTAGGACCTGTAACTAAAAGATTGGTTAGTGGTTACCTCGGCCGTATTCCCTATAGGAAGCAGGGAACAACCTGAGTGATAACACCTCCCCATACTAAAAATACATATAAGATCCCCCTAAGTACATATCCCCTCCATTGGTTGAAATATAACCATAACTAGGCTTGGGAATTACTAAGTTTACTTGAAACTTAGTAAGAGCCCTCATCTTGCTCATTTAAACCACCTTCCAATTAACTCGGAGAAAAGAAAAACATCTTGTTGCTGCTGCTGTTCGATTTCTGAGAACAATACTATCTCAAAATGATGCTTATCTTAAATCACCACATTATAAATCATAAAACCTTTTTGAACCAGCAATTCAGGCTTTTACTGCTAATGGAAATCGATATAATCTTCTTAAATTCAGCAGTTCTTAAGCTTATGGAATATATCCGTAAGGAAAATATTAAATGCTTGGTTGAATACTTTATCAATAAATTGATCAATTAGAAAAGTTTGATTGTGTGGGTACTTTCCAAGCACTAAAGCTGAAATATGAACAGACTCTTGATGGAGTGACTACAAGAAGTGTGTCCACAGGGATGGGCCCATTGCTTTGGTTGATTATGAAGATGAAGAGGATGATTCTCCAATGCCAGAGAGTGTTACTAAAGAAGTTACTGATGTACAATCTATAAGCTCAGTGTTTTCTGCTACTACTACGAGGGACAATTAACCTATAGTTCTGTTTTAGATGGTTGTGTAAGAGATGATTCTAATCAAAGCAATATTACACCCTGTGTTGATTAAAGGCAACAACAATCTTCTGTGTGTTCAGGATAGAGTGCATCACAAAGATCTACAACCTGTACTCCTAAGAATCCAAGGACAATGAATCAGGGTCTACAACTGAACCAGCGGCAAGATGCTAGTGCTCAAAGTCCACTTCAAACGAAAGTTCACATTCCACCTGGAAAGGTGTCTTCATCTTATAATCAAATGAAGCTGCCTGTACCACTAGTTACCAATTCTACAGATTTCAACTTCACTGGGCGTGGATACATACGCATTGAGAAACTGAAGCAAAGTATGCAAGTCAGTAGGTCCCCAATTAATGGTAATAGCAGTTCAGATGTATCAAGTGAACAGAACTGGGGTCCTCAGATTAACAGAATAAAGAACCAGTGGACATCTCCAACTGGAGTCGCGAATACTGGAACAGAGCAAGTGATAGGAAATAATGAAGGTTATTATCCTGCTAGTGTGATAGATGAGTATAATCCTGCTGATTTTCCTACCAGTTATGATCATGCCAGATTTTTTGTGATAAAATCTTATAGTGAGGATGATGTCCACAAGAGTATTAAATACAGAGTATGGTCAAGCACTCCCAATGGTAATAAGAGATTAGATGGGGCATATCATGATGCACAACATAGAGCAGTAAGAAATATAGGAAGCTGTCCAGTATTCTTGTTTTTCTCTGTTGATGCAAACTGCCAGTTCTGTGGTGTAGTTGAGATCATTGGTCCTGTGGATTTCAAAAGTACCATGGATTTCTGGCAACTGGACAAATGGAGTGGTTGCTTCTGAGTGAAATGGCATATCATAAAGGATGTGTCAAATTCTAATCTCCGTCACATCATTTTGGAAAAAAATGAGAATAAGCCTGTAACAAACAGTCGAGATACACAAGAGATTAAATATATCTAGGGTATGGAGATGCTGAAAATTTTCAAAAACTACTTAACAAAAACATCGATACTTGATGATTTTGAGTATTATGAAGACCGTGAAAACGTTATGCGAGATAAAAATTGAGGCTTCATGCTAAACAACTGCAGCCATTAGCACATGTTGGAGCACGGATTGATTTGAAGAAATCTGAGGAACACGTACATCAATCAGATGGAAGTTTTGCATTGAGTCATGTGGATGAGTTTATTGATGAACTTTTAACCACTGATTATGCATGTGATGTTGCTCTGCTACGCGTGCCTAAAAGGTGGACTCTTGAAGCAACTGATCATAAAGCCTGTTCCTATAGTAGGAACTCTAATAGCAAAAGCAGTAGAGCTTCTTGTTGGTGTCCAAACACGCTATTCATGCATCTTAGCATCCTGAGAAGAGCTGGAGTCAGGATGGGAATTTAAGCAGAAAGGTATAGATGCACAAAATAATGGTTTGGTGGCTTTCACGTTTCTTTAGTTACTTGGATCGTTACTTCATTGCAAGGAATTCTCTTCCGGCACTAAATGAAGTTGGCCTCATGTGCTTCTGTGATCTGGTTTACCAAGAAACTAAGAATAATGTAAGGGATGCTGCGATTACTCTGATTGAAAGAAGGAAATGTGGTTTTCCATCATGCTTCAGTGAAAGATGCTGATATGAAATGCCTCTCATCTTTGAAGCCAATACCAGAAGGATTCTCTCAGGCATTTGATGGCAATCTTGATTTCCTTGGTCCAGAATTGCCACTGTCAATGGCGATTGCCATTGCCGAAGGATGATTGGATCCAATAAAAATGAAAGCTTTTGATGAATTTCGATTAATCCCTTCATCGTTGGAACATCGAGAAGTCTATGTAAATGAGAGAGCGATCTGACAAAATCAATCAAGAGAATCAAAGACCAGAGAATACAGCAGTCCATTTGTGCTGTTATTTGAGAAAAATCAAGAAGACGATTATGATTTGGATATGACATATATTCCTGAAAACATAATTGCTATGGGATTTCCGGCTGGCAACACTAGTTCTGGTATTTTTGAATATGTGGAGGTTCTTTCTGTGTTACAGCTAGATAAGAAATGTCATATACCTTAAGGTTATGTTAATTCTTTCATAGGAGATAAAGCATGGGAAATTTGACAGTTTGAAGTGCTTCGGAGGGAAGAGAAAGCCCGATTCGACAGCGAAAGAGTATCAGCGAACCAACAAAGTGTATCAGTTATGAATATCAGCAGGGGACTTTAAACGCAATGCAGATGGCAACAAAGGGATTGCTCAAAGTCAATGAAGCAGCTCAGAGCCATCAAAGCTCACCAGCTCATTATTAAATGTCTTAAAGCCACTTAAGGGCAGCGGAACCACCTAAACAATGCAGGAAAAAGGATTCAATGCGCAGTTATTACAGAGTTATGGCCATGAGGCTAGCGCACAGCTCCAGAACCATTGTTCGACCATTTTGAGGCTGCTCTCTCATGCGCAGCCCTCAGTTGCATAGCTTGAGTTGCCAGCTGCCCCAACACAGCTCTTTTTAGATATTTTCGCATTGATTTCTAGCACAACGATGAATCAAAGACAGTTACTACACAGATCTCTTTTAGATCTGATTTAGAGATATTTTTTTGATATTTTTCCCCTTTGACACTTGTTCAAGGGAAGTTTGTAAATATTTCCCTATATAAACCACCCTATAGACAGTCTTAGAGCGTGGAAAAAAAGAAAGAATCGGTTTATACACTCCAAGAGAGACTCGTTCTGTACATCTGATATGTTTTCCTTAATCAAAGACTGCTGAAGTTTGGAAAATGGACTGTGTGCTGTGTTTTAATGTTTGAAGGGTGAATTATGGAATTCTAGTGCTACAACATGACTCAATAAGTGCCTCTCACCTCTGTTTTTCAATTTTTTATGCTCATAATATACATGTATCACCATCTAAATAGCAGATAGAAAGATTAGCTTAGAATTTTCTCAGCCGCACTCTATGCTCAAGGTCTGCTATTTCTTTATGTTTTTCATTTGAATTGGTAATGAATATGAATTCGCTTTGGCTCATATCTCCTCGAATTCACCCATATTTTGTCAGTTATCTAGGGATTTTTTGACTGCTCTTAGACAAAGCTCTTTTCTTCATTCTGTTATGCTGAATGAGAGATTCTTTGCCTCTCATTTCTTTAAACTTTCAAATTCGGTTGGTTGGTTTGCTACACTCCATACCTGCGCTGTATTATTGAGAGTTTTTTAAAAAAAATCAGAGATTAATCAAGAGCTTGGATGATGGACTGTCTACTATGCTTTTTTTTAAATGCCTGAAGGGTGATCATGGAATTCTTATGCTGTCACATGGCCCAATAAGTGTCTCTTGCCTTCGTTATGTCGGTTTATATAGGTTGGTATCATTGTCACTATCTCAATTGCAGAAAGAAAGACTAGTCTACAATTTTCCTTACAACACTTTATACTCATTTTCTGCAATGTTCTATATGTTTTCTTCTGACTAAGGCATTAATATGAATACCTCATGGCTCATATTTGTTCTATGTCATCCATGTATGATTGTTATTTAGGAAAGCTTGACTGTTCCTAGATAGAATTCATTCACCTTACCTCCGTCAGCCAGATAAAATATTTCTTAGTTGCCTTACATATTTGACCTCCACTTCATCCTTTTTAGCCTGAATAATTGTTTCATGAGAAGCTATCTGCTCCATATCCCTCTTGTGACCAAGAAAACGCACCAGCAGTCCTACTCCCCTGAATCCATGCCCAATGGTTTGAAACTTATCACACTATGCATTGCCTCTCTACTTGAAACCATCCTCTTTCCCACCAAAACACGAACAAAACCCCTTGTACTCAACAACTAGCCTAAGATCACCCTAAACAAAGCTAAATTACGAAGAGAGAGCCCTCTCTGATTGTAGGTAGGCTAGGACCCGCAATCCAAAGATTGGTTTGGTGTTATCTCGGTCGTATCCCTTAAGGAGACAAGGGACAACCTGAGCGATAACAACTCCATTGCCCAATGGGAAAAACTGTTTTATACTTGCACCCCAGCTCTGTTTGAAATCACCATCCAACAAACTCAAATCAAAACCCTGTTCATCACAACTAGCCTAAAATACTCCAAAACAAAGCTAAACTACAAAGAGAGAGCCCTCTCTGGTTGCAGGTAGGCTAGGACCTGCAGCTAAAAGATTGATTATTGGTTACCTCGGCTGTATTCCCTCCAGGAGGCAGGGAACAACCTGAGTGATAACATCATTGGCGACTCCACTGCGGATAATCAATTTCCCTGTTTCAACGTATTCAAAGGAAATATCAAGCCTCCTATTTTCCAAAAGAGTTTTTTGTGAAACATTATCTAAAGCTGTGATTAAAAAACTTCCCAGAAAAATACCAAAAACAAATTTAGAAGCTGGCTCCAAAGAAGAAAACTCGTTACACAAGGTCAAACCTTGACCCAGATCCTCCAGCTATTTTTGAAAATCCTAATTTAATCCCTAAGATCCTTAGGAAACAAGAGCAACAAAAAGATTTTGTTGATTCAAGTCCCGAAGCAGTTCAGAAAAGCTATATTCCAACCCTTGCTAAAGCTTCAGTTCATCCTCACATTACTCCTACTTCTCCTAGTTCTTCATCCACTTCTCAAAGCACTTTCTCTACACCTCCATCTACTACACATATATCTACCATCGTCCCTGCTCTTCCAGCTGTCCCATTTCTTCCTATTGTCCCATTTATCCCTGTAAATATGGAAAATCGTTATGCTCCTTTACAGCTACCTGCAAATCCAGGGGCTATGCCTCAGGATTATCAAAGTAAGATCACCTACTTTGATGGTGCTAGTTCCTATACAGCTCAACAACACACCAGGAAAATGTAGGATTATTTTGAAAATTGTGAAATTGATGATAATGATGTGAGAATGAAAATCTTTGTCCAAAGCTTAACTGGTGATGTGAGAACCTGGTTTAGAGCACTGGTTCCAAATTCTATAGCTGATCCAGATGCCCTTTACCAATCCTTTTTAAACATATGGGAAAAGAAGAAATACCCTTTACACATTTTAACTGAATATGACAATTTAAAAAGGGGCCCACAAGAAACTGTCCAAGACTATTGTGCAAGGTTTAATAATGTATACAATGCCATTCCTCAGAACCTTAGACCTCCTCCTAACGTGGCCTTTATCAAATTCCCTGATGGATTTGATTATGACATGGCATATCAGTTGAGGGAAAGAGCCCCTCCCAGCTTAGCAGACATGCAGAATATAGCTGTTAGTGTGGAGGCAAACCTGATTGCCAAACGAAACCGGGCTAGAACTAAAAGAAGAACAACATTCAAAGAAGAACCTTCAACATTTGAGCAGAAACTAGATGCCATCATCAAAGGGATGTATATATTGGGAGATAGGGTAGATACAATTGAGAGAAAATCATCTTGGGAAGGGAAAACAAGTAACAAAGCCAGGAATCCAAATTTTAGAAAAAATCAAAATCCAAACGCTGGAAGGGTTGGTCCTGATCAGAACATTAGACCCCCATTTGAAGAGAATTATGCATAGGCCTAAACCTCTAGTGAACCCACATAGGACCCTCACATCAACTTAATGGGTTTAGATAGCGAACAACAAATTTTTCTAACCCAAGATGACCAAGAGGCCCATGAATGTAACCAGTTTCAAACCAAATCTAGAGAGTCATTTGATTTCAGAGAAGGCTATGATGCAGCAGTCTATGAGGTTCATAAACAGTACAAATTGAGAAGCAGAATCATAGATGTACCTCAACCTACCAAGCTGAAAGATACCAAACAGCCTAAGAAAACAAAGGATAAAGTTGTCCCAACAGAATCCTCTGATAAAGCAGACCCAAAAGAAGTTACTATGGAAGATGTATCAGACCTACAGCCTTCAAGAAACCAGTCATACGCCTCCCATTCTTCAAAAGAAGATTTGAACAACCCTCTTGAAAATAATTTCAAATCAGATGTACCCCATAACAACACTCATAATCAAGAGAAGGTTAATGAAAACTCAGCTGAAAAAGAAAAGCTTGCTGCCCAAAATATAAAGAATCAGATAGAAAAACCTTTGAACTTAGAAACAGAAATTAGCAAGATGAAAATAGCCATTCCTCTCTCTGAATTGGCCAAACATGAAGTTTACAGACAACAAATCAATAGGTCACTGCAAATATCAGAGAATAGGGATGCAGTAAATGTTTTGGATGACCAACCCGAATTGATTTTTGGTCCGGAAGTCAATGGTAAATCAGTAGATGGATGGGTTCCTCCATTCTATGTGAGCTTAAACATTCATGACAAAGTGTTACATAATGCCATGTTTGACTTAGGTGCTTCCCATAATCTAATGCCCAAGTCAGTGATGGAAAAGCTAGACCTAGACATCACAAGGCCATATAAGGACCTGTTCTCATTTGATTCCAGCCAGGTCAGGTGTCTAGGCCTAATCAAACACCATTGTGTATCTTTAGTCCAATATCCAGCTAAAAGAATCTTGATGGATGTGGTGGTAGCTAACATTCCACCTAAGTATGGTATGCTTTTGTCCAGATCTTGGGGTGCAAAACTCCAAGGGTCTTTGCAGTTGGACATGTCCTATGCCACGATTTCAGTCTTTGGCCAGCCAAAGAAACTATACCGGGAAACATTGATGAAATATGTGGTTAGCAGTCAAGAGAAGCCCCAGAACTTCCCAATTTACTCCATTCACTCTGACATGGATTCATTTATCTTGTACAATGCTGACATGTATCCCAAAACTGATGTCAAACTCCTGAAAACAGCACAAACAGAAATCATGAATGAACAATCCAGTGCCCTACATTAAAAAGGTTTTGATGTGATTGATACAACTAAGCAAAATGACGTCACAAAAGCCAAACCTGCCCACTGAACAAGCTTCCAAAACTATTAAGGATAGTCTTAACCAAGAAATATTATGGTACTTAGAGTTTGATGGGTCAGTGAACAAGTTAGGAGCAGGGGCAGGGGTTTGGATACACAACATGCAAAATGACCATGCTCAAGGTCATGCATATAAGCTAAATTTCAGATGTACAAACAACATGGCCGAATATGAAGCCCTTCTATTGGGTCTCAAACTGATGAGAAGTCTAGGGGCAACTAAGATTTCAATTCTAGGGGACTCATATTTGATTATACCGCAGATGAAGGGAAAGTTTGTTACAAATGATCTCAGGCTCAGGTCTTATAGAGGAGTAGCAAATGAATTACTTAATAACTTCTTAGAATTTCAGCTCACTAAAATTCCAAGAAATCATAATTTGCATGCACATAGTTTGGCAACTTTTGCCAGCACTTGCAAGCTTCCATTTGAGCCCAACCACCACTCCACTGCTGAAATCAAACACAGACCTGCTATCCCAGATAATGTCAAAAACTGGCAGGTGTTTGAAAATGATACAAAAATAAATAATTTCCTAACTTTGAAAGAAGAATTCTCGAGTATAAACATTGATGCAAGCACCATTGAGGATCAACAGCAAAAAGACCCAAGTGAGCAAAGTATATCAGCTGAAACAACAAATCTGATTTTGCATCCACAACCTTTGACTGTACTAATTTACAAAAGCTAAATCAAACAGATTTTTATGAAATGATTGAGGAAGAATCTGAAGTAATCAAACTAAAGGATAATGTCCTACCCATAGGCCTAACTCCTTTAGAAGATATATTTGATTCAAATGGCATTCCAAGAAAGCCAAAAATGCAACCATTAAATGCACGAATTGAAGACTATAACATTGGGATCACAGAAATTCCCAAAATGATAAAACTCTCCAAAGCATTGCCAGCTGATCAGAAGTTAAAGTGCATTGACTTGTTTAAAGAGTTCTAAGATGTCTTTGCCTGGAGTTATGAGGACCTCAAGTCCTATGATACTTCAGTCATCCAACGTACTATACCCTTGAGAGAAAATCAAAAACCTTTTAAACAAAAGCTTAGAAGGGTGAATCATGTCCTCCTTCCCCTGATTGAAAAAGAAGTTAAACAAATGTATTTCTCTGAGTGGATTTCAAATGTAGTGCCTACTAGAAAGAAAACAGGAGAGATAAGGCTTTGTGTTGACCTGAGAAATTTGAATAAAGTCTCTCTCAAAGACCACTACCATTTACCAAAAATGGATCACATTTTGCAAAGGGTAGTGGGAGCTTCTAGGATTTCATTGTTAGATGGATTCTCAGGATTTAATCAAATTCTTGTTCACCCAGATGATCAGGACAAAACTGCCTTTACAACACCTTGGGGAACCTTTAAATATGTCAAAATTCCATTTGGACTCAAGAATGCAGGAGCCACATTTCAGAAAGCAATGGACATAGCCTTTGCTAAGGAGATCCATGATTTCTTAGTTATATACCTTGAGGATCTTACTGCTTTCTCAAAATTAGACCAAGAACATTTAAAACATCTCAAAAAAGTGTTCCTAATTTGCAGAAAATATGGCATATCATTGAACCCAAAGAAATCATTGTTTGGCCTAGAAGAGGGCAGGCTCCTAGGTCACATAATTTCAAAAGATGGTGTAAGAATTGACCCAGATAGAATTCAAGCTATCCTCCAAGTGCCTCACCCAAGAAACATCAAAGGACTGCAAGCCTTTTTAGGCAAGATCAATTTCCTGAGAAGGTTCATTCCCAATTTGGCCGAGCTAATAAGATTGTTGAATAATATGTTGAAAAAGGATTCTAAAGTCAAATGGATAATAGAAGCTAAGCAGGCCTTTGAGGAAATCAAAATCACTTTGACAAGAACTCCTGTTCTTACAAGTCCTAGGTTTGATAAAGATTTTATAATCTTTTCCTTTGCATCTGAGCATACTATTGTTGCTATCCTGTTACAAAAAGATGACTTAGGATGGGAGAAACCCATTTCTTTTTTCAGCAAAGCACTCAGAGATGCCCCACTCAAATACCAAATCATGGAGAAGCAGGCATATGCTTTTGTGAAGGCCATAAAGGATTTCAGAATTTATATCTTGTACTCTCACATAATTGCCTATGTTCCAAATGTAGTGGTTAAAGATATTCTCACTCAAGAGGGAATTGAAGGTAAAAGGGGCAAATGGATAGCCAACATTTTAGAATATGACATTGAGATTAAGCAAAAAAAACTCATAAAAGGATAAGGGCTAGCCAAATTGATGACCGAAACCAACTTCCAAGCCCTCGACATCAATGAACTGGATAACGAACAAGAGATGGCGACTCCACAGATCAATCAAGCCTTTTTACAATCACCTTGGTACATTGATATATGTTTTGCATTATTAAACCTGCAAGCTCCTCCAGGTTTATCCAGAACCAAAAAGAGATTCTTGAAAATGAGTGCTTCAAAGTTTTGTATCATATATAATGTGTTGTTTTGGAAAAATCATGAAGGTATTTTGCTTAACTTCCTACCTTTGGATGAAACTGACAAAATCCTCAAGGAATTTCATGCGGGAGATTGTGGTGGACACTTGTATTGGAAATCTACAACTGATAAAATCCTAAGGGCTGGATTTTATTGGCCCTCCTTGTTTGCTGATGTGAAAAAATTTGTAATGTCTTGCCATAAATGCCAAATCAATGAAGGCAAGAAAAATTTGTTGCCCTTGCCCCTCAAACTGATTTCAACTGAAAGGCCATTTCAACAATGGGGTTTAGACTTCATTGGGGAGATCCACCCTTCATCTTCTGGCCAGCATAGATGGATTTTGATAGCCACAGATTACTTTACCAAGTGGATAGAGGCCATCCCTTGTAGGCAAGCCAATGACTCAATCATCATCCAATTCCTAGAGACCAATATCCTATCTAGATTTGGTTGTCCATAAAAGATCATTACAGACAATGCAGCTGCCTTTAAATCCAAAAGAATGATCAGTTTTTGCCACAAATATCACATTACCTTGGGCCACTCCATAGCCTACTACCCTCAAGGTAATGGTCTTGCTGAATCCTCTAACAAAAGCCTCATCAACATCATCAAAAAGGTGCTGGAAGAGAATAAAAAGAATTGGCACAAAAAACTTGTGAATGCACTATGGGCAGACAGATTGACCACAAAAAAGTCCATTGGAACAAGTCCATATGAATTGGTGTATGGTCTAGAGGCTGTTTTCCCCTCCTCTTTAGGAATCCCTGTTATCAAGTTGCTACAAGAAATACAAGCAGAGCCGAATGATATTCAGAGAAGGATCAACCAAACTATTCACTTGCAGCAGACAAGAGAAGAAGTATATCACAGAACCCAAGTACTACAACATAAACTCAAGAAATTTTTTGACAAAATAACAAAAGATGAAGACTTCTTCATAGGAAATAAAGTGCTGAAATGGGACTCCAGGAGGGAAGATAAAGGGAAACATGGGAAATTTGATTTTCTTTGGAAACGACCATTTGTGATTCAGTTTGTACAAGGTAACAACACCTATTTTTGAGGAGTTTGGATGGCACAAATATTGAAGAAGGCCCAGTCAATGGGAGAATGCTCAAACATTATTTTGATCCCCTTTGATGAACACAACACAGTATATATTGTACATAAATATTTGTATTTCCAGCATTTTCATTTACAGTAGTTAGATAAGGAACCAAATGCAGCAAATTTTGAAGAAAAATCAGGGAACTGCATCACCTTTTGGTGTATATTTTGAATTTACCACAAGTAATCAAAAGGAAAACTTGGGAAGTATAAAGATGATAATTAACACTCAAAGAAACCAGCAAGAAGCAAAGCTGCAATTTCACACAGATCAACTTTAAAAAAGTACTGCATACAGGCTACAAAGATTCAGATTAATGGTCTCCAAGACAAGGAAGTTTCAGACTACAACAAGAATTGAAGAATAAGGCCATCTGACCTGCTGTTCTTGGCTTTTCACCAGGGAAATCCATCCCCAAGTGGAGCCACTGTTAGGTTCCTATACTAATAGGTTTCATTTTTCATGATTGACTGTGGAAGTGCCAAATATGTTCATCCTTGCATGCTGCAGAGGTTCCATATTTTGTATACAGACAAAGAAAATTTAAAAATATAAAGAGGGTATGCCTTAAAAGAATAATAAAAAGGCAAGAAAATGTTGGTCAGAAGAAAAAGAGTTAAAATGAACCCCAAACCAAGAGACCAAGAAAGTGGCCAGTCAAAATGTCACTGCTATCTTATTTTGCAATTCCACAATGTGAAGACACTGCTGCTTATCACACTTGATGGATGGCCCAACAATTAAATCTGGACCATTCCATATTTAAATTTTTTGTTGTGGAATAGAGAATGAATATCTGTCCAAATAGTTCAAGCTTGGCAGATCACTAGATAGGTAGAGAAATTAAGGAGCCCAACTTCTTAATCTGGGCCCTTGGAAGAGATAAGGGTACATTTAGATAGGATGGCAGTCAAAATAAAATAACACAATCAGGGTTTGGCAATTCAAGTGCACCCAATCCAAAGGAAGAAAAAATGTTAGGTGTATTAGGCTGGGTAGGCAGGTTGAGGTTGCAGAAGCAAGTGTGTGAATATTATTTGTCTTGTCAAGAAGGACCCATTTCATCAATGACACAAGTACCAAGGCAGTGTTTGGTTGTATAAACAAAGGAAGCATGACTAATCCCCCTTCATTCCCCCAGAAATCTCTAACTAACATCCCCTCAAGGACCTTGGGATCTGCCCAATAGTCCTGTTTCACTTCATTCTAGGATAAGTGCCAAGTCAAACTCTGAGTTTACTCAAGGAAAAGAAACCACATTTCTTGTGTAAAAATCATTATTCCAAAATCCTTACATTTCCCTATGCCTAAGTTTCATTCAACAAACTTGGCATTCACTCATGTAGTTTCACTCCACAAAGTCATATTAACTTCTGCTTTTATTATTTAGCTCCCTAATTTACTTTCCCACCCCTAGTTCTACAAAAAACTATATAAAACCCCCAAAAAAATACTAAATATCCCTACCCCATAGCATTATAGCTATATAATTTAAGTTTCGGGATATATTAAGTCCATCTGGGGCTTTATATTAACCCTTCCACATCCATAAAACCCCGGATTTTATTTAATCACTTGTTAAATAAATAACCACATTGCCCCCCCACACATTAACTATGTGTTAACTCTCGCGTCCACACATATATTGGGTTTCATATACACCTTGGGTTAAATGTATCAATGTTCCGCCATAGCCAAAGGTTGTTACCCCGATGAAACATTATTTAATGACAAATAATACGCGAGTCCCGCGTCCAAAGTTGCTTGCCCTCCATCTCTGCCTCGTCCGTTGTCAGGTGTCCCGTCCTTCAAATCCAACGGTGGGCGGTCTTTTTCGAAACCCCGATCTACTGGAGATTAGCGTCCGGGGGATGGGTGGTTTTACTGCCATACCCCCGCCATGCGTCGTTCTCCCGGCGTGATCGGAGCCCTCCTCCCTAATACCGCACAGGGCCAAAGGTGGTGCGGGAGAAAACCACAAACCACCCTCCTCCCCCTGACGTTAGCACCACATCACCGCTGATGTCACGTCCGCGTCGGCCCGCCGCTACCTTGTGTCATTGCCACATCATCTGCTCATGTCATCGCCCTGCCAACCTATCCTCTGCCACATCATCGTCTGAGTCAGTAGCCACGTCACCATGCCGTACCCGCTACCTACCAAATGACGTCATGCTGATGTCATCACCAAAAAGTGCCAAAAATGCCAAAAGTCCCAAATTTTCATAAAATCACACAAAAACGACTGTTTTCTTTCATTTTCATTGGTCAGTGTGGGAGCAATGTGCATGCTGTTTTATGACGATTTGTTTCCCAAAGTCAAATTTGATCAGCCAAGCCAGTGTCGCCTACAAATTCGACCCCTTAGTCCGCCATTGTACCTGCTGAACTGCCCTGTGCGCCATAAAACCAGGTATTACCGCATTTCACCTATAAACCCTATTTTTCTCAGTTTTTCTCCATTATAGTCGCATAAACATCTGCCATTTCCAACCAAAAAGCACTCCTGCACCTGAATTCCACCCATAGACTCACTAGTTGATCCCATGTTCCAAAAGAAACCCTGCAATCTTACGTCCCTCTGCAATTTCACCATCAAAAAATCATTTTTCAGTTCGTTTGCCGGCAGAATCTTCATACTGCCCATGCTTTGTTCCCTTTTACCAAAATTCCTCTGCAAAATTCCACCTATTCGGCTCAAAAAACATTCTTATTCTCTTTGCAGTTTGCCCACACATCTTATCGACCCAGTGAATTCATCAAAGAAAAGAAAAGCCTGTTTGAACTCTGTAAATTTTCCTCTTTATGGTAGCTACAGACAGTGAAGACCATTGCCTCATCTAAACTCATTCTGCAGCTCCTTGACAAAGCCTCAGAGGCAGTTCTCAGTATTCAGTAGTTGCACTAATCCTAGTTCTAAATATAAACACAGAAAAAACTTCAAGATGGCCACTCCAGCAGCTTTAAACATTGCTCCTATCAATGCACCTAACAAAGAGCTTGAAGCACTTCCTTTAGCTAATAGGGACTACCTCATTCATGATTTGGTTGGGGACAGAAATCACTTACAGACCTTTTGTCAGCTAAGAGATAGTTATTTGAGCAATAGTGACATGTATGGCATTTGGGAATCAAATTTGCCCATCTACTTCTTGCCCTCTGTAAATATTTTCCATGAGATAATTCACCTCTGTGTTGAGAACTATGACCCAACTCAAAGAGCTGTCAAGTCTCCATCTGGGAGCATACTCTTCCATATCACTCCTGATTTCATTAACCAAATGCTAAATTTCAAGCAGTCTCAGCTTTTGGTCCCTTTTTCTAAGCAATACTTGCTGGATGAAGGCCCCAAACTCTCCAGCTCTGAGATTGCCAAAATTGCCAAGACATTCATGAGAGCAGACTGCCAGCCTACAGAGCCACCTCCTTTATTATATGTCAATTTCAATGAAGTAGGCAAGCTGCTTGTAGATATGATATCCTCTATGCTAGGTTTCAAAACAAGTGAGCACATTGATGAAACAATGTTGGTCCTATTGTCTGCATATAGCCTAGTACAACCCCCTGTTGTCAAGTACAACTATGCCAAGTTCATTGCCAATAAAGTTCATGACCAACTAGTGAAGCTGGATAGGGAGGGAGTCTTCAAATATTCATCATATATCTATCATTTGGTCATGTATTATCAGTCAAATTGCTTCCAATGTCCCATGAAGAAGTTAGATTCAAAGGGTGAAAGAAGGTCTATTATCTTTTGGTCATCGGTCTTCCATCAGGTCCAAAACTCTCCTTACTCTTATTGTGAGTTCATTGACCAATTTGTTTACCTAGTCTCCTGTCTCTTGAAAATAACTCCTCCTCCTAGATTATCATATGACATGCAGAAGATATTGTAGTTGTCCAAGAACTACAAAATAGGTGATTGGTATCTCTACCAAAATCACACTGTCACTAGGGTCTATGGCTGTGAGCTCTGTCCCTACAGGCCCCCAAGATATGTACCCATGAGATTGTTTGCCTTGGAATATTATAGGCAACTCATCAATTCAGATCTCACTCATTTTCATAGTGCCAAGAAGAAAGCTCACCTGAAATTCAAAGACCATCTAGGCCCCTTTATTATGAACAAGAAAGAAGGTTGGCAAGATGTTGATCAAACACTGGGGCAGAAACTCAAGCTAAAAAGGAGTTTCTGGTGGGTCCCTTATGACCCCAATGGCTTTATCGGTGCCAGAAAAGTAAAATATAGGCTGACATCATATGAACATTGTAAAGTCCCATAGATTGAGCAATTTGCTAATCAAGATGAATGGGTGCAAGGCACATTAATTGAAGAACTCACTCAAGAAGAAATAATGGAGCAAAATGTCAAAGATTTGGAAAAAACTCTTGACTTGGATACTTTTCAGTAGGTAACATTCAAACTGCCACACCAAGTTGGAGAGGGAACATCCACTGTTGCAGCTTCACAAGCTGCCCAAGAAACATCTACATCAGCAACAGGTACATCGAAAGGAAAAGAAGTGATGGATGTCGAGTAAGAAATAGTTGCAGAGTAGCCTACCACCTCCAAGGAGCAAAGTCAAGGGCAAGCCCCTCCACAGCAGGCTGAGGCATCATAGATTCCAGCCTTACAGACTCCTCTTAATGAGGAAAGATGTAAGAAGTGGGATAGGGAAGAGACCACATCTCCAAGTGGTTCAGCACATCAACTAGAAGCCAAAAGACAAAGAATTGACCCTCAAGTTGAGGAAGAAATTAGTGAAGAAATCATAGAGAGTCTGAGGAGGGAGAGAGAAACAAGCCAGCAAACAACTACCAGCTCATTCCAGCAGGAGCAAGGTAAGCAGCATAGTACAGAGGTGTCTTCCTCTAGACAGCAAAGCAAACAACCATCTGGCATTAAAGGAACTTTCATGGAAATCAAGGCCCAGAATGAGCTATTAAGAATACAGCTGTATGATCAATTCCTGAAAGCAACACCCTCCAAACAGCAAAGATTGATGGCAGCTTATGACATCAAGGAGGAAAAGATGATTCTAACTCATTTTAAGCCTAAAGTTCCATGGCCCCAAATAGCTGCAGATTACATAAAGACAAACCTAGAAGTCATCTCCAAGGACATACACCCGATGGACCAAATAGAGCTACACAAGCAAACAGGTGAAATGGTCTATGCCACTCTAGCAGACAAGGCTATGCTGGCACATCAACTAAAGGAATCATTGAAAAATACAAATACTCAATTGGATTTGGAGAGAATGTCTTCCTCAACCAAAGATAACCGAATAAAGACATTGGAGGAAATTATTGTGGATCTAGGGCATGATCCTAAGGATCCCAAGGGCATCAAGGCCCTTATGAAGAAGAAAGAAGATGATATTGCTGCACTCAGAAAACAAGTGAAGCTACCTGCAACTATCTACCCTCAAACTGCAGAGCTTGTGCCAGAAAAAGAAGCTGATGATACCATTGATCTGCTCATGAGGATGAATCAAAGAATAATACAGATGGAAGAAGAGTTGGAGAGAGCATTGAAAATAAAGCAGGGAGAGTCGACCTCCCAGCCCCCTCAAACAACCCCAAGCAGCAGCAATCCCTCCTGCCATTTCAGCATCCACAACGACTACATCAACTACAGATGCTACAGCAGTAGGAACAATAGGACCAGGATCTAGCATGAGTATGGAAGAGATGATGAAAGTGGTCAAAGAACTAGAAGTTCAGGTCACAGAGGTGAAAGAGGCCAAAGAAAAGTTGGCCAAGCTAGAGGCAAGCTATGACAAGTCCAAGATGACAGTGGCTGAGAAACAAAGAGAAATAAAAGCCTTGGACAACAAAATAAAGGCCTTAGAAAAAGAGCTTACCTTAGACAAGACTCTAGCTGAAATAAAAAAGATTATGTGGGCCAAGGTTGGCCAAGCAATCACTGACCAATGGCGATCAATTCAGGCCGTACATGAGCAAATAGACTTGATAGGCCTAGCTCAATTTGAGACTCAGAGGGCTAGAGCGGCATTGGGAAATATGCCCGACCAAGCCAATAAAATGATTCATTTCCTGAACACTCATACCAAAGAGGAGTTGGCAGCATTAGACATCAATAGTAGGACAGATACTATTTTGACAACAAAAAAGGTGTTGACCATGAGAAATTTTGTGCAGACTCTAGAGAGAAAGTGCCAGGAAATGCAGGCAGAAATAAATGACTTCAAAATAAAGATGACAGCATTGCAGACCAGAGGATTACCCAGCCTATTGACTAGTGCTGGAAAACTATTGTCCTGTGAGGAATATACTATCAGAATCAATAACTATGTTTCCAATCAGATTACAGCATCCTCAAGTACCTTAGAAGAAGCAGGACCTCCCTCTGGACAATCTCTTTATGATAAATTAGAAAACTTGTTTTACATTAAGCATGAAATCAATCATCTGTTTGAGGTCCCACCCAATTTTTATAGATACACAGAGGCTGATGAAACACTCATAAAAATACAAAGACATAAGCTGCCTCCTGAGGATTGGTGGCAAGCAATGCTGGAAATTTTGCCCAGGTAATTTCGGTCTTTTTCCTCTTTTTTCAGCCTCAGATTTTGGTCAGCTAACAGGTCAGCAAAATTGAGTACGCATACACTGAACAAAGCATAAAGGAAACAGTTAGAGGAAGTTGAAACAGTGACTCAGCAAAGCACTAGGACAGCAAGCCCAAAAATCGTAAATTAAAGGCACAGCCTCAGCTGACTCAGTTGGTCCAAAAAGTCAAATTTCTCTGACAAAATAGACAGCTAGCACACTAATATTCACTACAGCATTTATTTCTTTCATCTAATTCCTTTGAAGAGTTGGTGATGAAATTTATTGCATGGAGACTCATCAACTAGATATTTTGTATCTCATTTTTGTATATATACCTCCCCATAGAATGTATTAGGGGTTGGTGATTTTATTTATGGACTGTGCTGTAAACTATCAGACTATTTTAATACAAATTACTGTTGAAGTTCATTGTTTCCGAATCATCTTAAGGTGGATTGGATGTTCTGGGACCTGCTACAGAATTCCTGTGTCATTCTATGGAACAATAAGTTATTCTAAACTATGTTTTATGTTCTCTATATTCGTAAATTTCATATATGTTTCATAATCTTGATAACAGAGAAGAAGAATAGCATAGGATTTGTTTAAATGCGCCCTGTGTTCAATCTCTGCTATTAATTGTGTTTTCTTCAGGATTAGTCATAAATATGAATTCTTAAGTGCTCATGTTTGCACTATTGCCTTCATTTTGAATACTGTTTAGGAATCCTTAATTGCTCCTGCATAATATTCATACACTTTCCCTCTGCCAGTATAATGAAAGATTCTTGATTGCCTTTCATTCCCTGACTTCATTCCATCATTTCCAAATTTGAAAATTGTTCCTAGGTTGCCTATCCTGCTCTGTAGCATTACCATTTCACCAAGAAACACTTTCAGCGTTACACTTTAAGTGACTCCATTGCCCAATGGGAAAAACTGTTTTATACTTGCACCCCAGCTCTGTTTGAAATCACCATCTAACAAACTAAAATCAAAACCCTGTTCATCACAACTAGCTTAAAATACTCCAAAACAAAGCTAAACTACAAAGAGAGAGCCCTCTCTGGTTGCAGGTAGGCTAGGACCTGCAGCTAAAAGATTGGTTAGTGGTTACCTCAGCCGTATTCCCTCCAGGATGTAGGGAACAACCTGAGTGATAAAAATAACCTGACAAGACCATGCCACTAACAACAAGAGAACCAAATACCAACATGTAAAGCCATGCATGTCAAAAGCAGCTACGAAATCAAACATGAAATATGTTACATGCAAGTATTCCTGCAGAAGATGCTTGATCTTGCTCTTCCTTGCTTGCTCCTTTCTTTCCTTTATTTTCCATGTCTTTCCTTTACTTGCTTTTCCTTTTCTTTCTCCAAAGAAAAACCTAAGAAAAAATCTTGAGCAAAATCTTTCCAACTGATCCTCAAAAGCATTTTTTATCAATGAGGCCTCTATTTTCTTCATTTTCCATTACTTTTCTTCAATTTCCTCCTCACATGAAACCTGTGATCTTTCACCTTCCTTTTCTCCTATTTTCCTTTAGTTTCATAAATAAATGTGCCAAAATACCTTTTTTCCTTTCCAAAGTGTTTTCCATTGCCTTTGCCAATTTCCTTTATCCATAATAACCAAATGAACACCCACACTAGGATGTCTTGCCCAGCATTCAACTTGGAATAAATGTCCCTTAACCGTGGTCTTATTTTTCCTTTATTAACTTTTATTACATGAACTTTTAACCAGGGGTTGTTATAGACCCCTCCCCCTTGGGGAACACCATCCCTAGTGTTCAAAAACACCTATACCTCAACAAAACCGCTGGAAAAAAATCATACTGCCCATGGAGGTTTATAACGCAACTCGTTGTAGTATTTATAAAGCCCATATGCTAAAACATGACAAACATACCGTTTACCAGAGATTTATAAAATAGCTCATTATGGTATTTAAAATAACCACATATAACCATATGCACATTTTCTAAACCAAAAAATAAAAGGATATGATGCCCATATCAATCAACAATGGAATCCAGAGGCTCACACCTCCACCCTCAAAGTAATACCAGGATTCACCTCCTTCCTAGGAAGTCCAGAATCCACTGCAAGGTCAAATCTACATCCAATGTCCAGTGCTGTAATCCTGCTCTACCGTAACCTCTTTGAGAAATTACCAGATCATTGTTCTAGGGTGCACTCCCAATGTGCATGTGATTCTATCTTGAAATTCTAATGACCAAAACAAATCCATCCTAGACCTTCCCTTCTCTGATACACAGTCCCTCCAAAATCCGATCACCCCCTTTTGTGCAATCACTCACCTTCCAAGTTGTTGCACAAAAAAGTGTCACCTTGACATTCTGCAATCTGTGTGAGTCCATTACCACTCATACTTTCCTCCTTTGCAAGTCTTAAGCCTCAGTTCCTCATATCGAGCCTTGAAAATAAGAGAAAGCCCTCAAAAGTCTCTAAAACTCTAGTTCTACACTTTCTCTTTGCATTACTTGCGGTCCCACACCTAATGGTCATGGATCCTACGCACTTGACTGCTCTGTCTCTGTGTTATGGGTGTGGACTCCTATGAAAGTTAAAAAGGTGCAAGTATATTCTTAAAAACTCACTTTGAGTCATTTTTAGAAGCTTCTAGAAGGAATCTTGAGGTGGCAAGTTCTCTCCCTTAAGGTTCATGCATCCCATACCTTAAGGAGCTAACCTCTTAATGTGAGGAGCTTATCCCTTTGATGGAGGACTCTATCCCTTCATAGGTGGACCTGTAACCTCCTTCCTTTGCACTATAAAATGAAGCATTGGGCTGGTTACTTGGGAGGTTGAAAGCTGAATATTTTTGAGGTGAAATGCTGCTGGAACTTCGTCTTCTTAGTTTAGTGCAAGGCTTGTCAAAGTAAAGGAAATTCCTGTTTCGGACCCTGGGAAGAGCTTGTTCAACATCAAGACTAAAAAGGTTGTTAGGCTCTTCTACTTCAAAGTTAATACAAATAAGTTTGTTTTTCTCAATAAGCTGTTGTCTTATGGTTTATTTTATGGATTCCTTGATCACCATAATGGACATGATTTATGATATTAGCTATACAGGTGCTATTTGATGTTTGCTTGTTTGTGATTGCAGGTTCTCAAAAGGAAACTCTTTCGGACGGTTGAAGGATGGCTGCTACAAACTAGCGTTGGACTTAAGGTAGGGTCTTAACACCTCTATATTTTTTATTTATGAATCATATATGTTTAGAGAAAGATAGATTTGTTTGTATGCTTGTTGCTAGACTATCTTCTAATACTAGGGAGATCGGCCTTGTCCGCAAGATCGATTTATCTGGCCAACAAATTGGTGATTCCGTTGGGGAACTGAATTTGGTTTTTGGTTTTCCTTTGTGTTTGACTTGAGAAACTTGTTATTGTTTCTGGTTTTTGATTGATGTTTGTCGAATTGGGTAGTTTTTAGAATCTGGATTATTTTTTGTTTTTTTTTGGAGTTTTCAGGGGACTGCACTTTCTCTTTATGGAGAGTGTGGGCATCTCCGCACTGATCCTTTAGTACATAGAGCGGTATCGCATCTGGATCTTTTGGAAGCCTGTGAACCCTATAAAATTTAAAAAAAAACCTAAAATGTTTTCTTACAGTTAAGTTTAGGTTTCATTTACGACTTTTAGTGTCTACCCAGATCTGCATGTGTTCTGTCAAAAATCTCTTGTGAGTGAGTTCCAATGGTATTTTTTGTTTTAGACAATTTTCTAGAAGTTTTGCATGCCTGGAGTGGTTTTCACTTGGTCTCTGTAGTGACTCAAAGATTAGAAGCCTGAGAAACCTTAGATTACCCTGGTGTCTTTTTGTCTTCTTGATGAGTCTGATTGGGTTGTGAAATTTGTCCTTTGTGAGAAATAGATTTACTTTTCTCCTTGAAAAATCTTTGAACAAGCTTTGTCATAAGTTTTGAATTTCATTTTTATAAAAGAAAACATATATGGATGTTTCTTGATTGATTTGTTATTCTGAATGAATGAATCCTTAGTTTACTGAACAACTAAGTAAAACATGCTCAAAAAGAATTCAAGCTTTTATTCAATTAGGTTTTTAGAAGTTTTTAGATCTCATGATTAGTTATGTAGTTTTGAGTGTTTTCTAGATATTGTAGTTCTCTTTTGAAGAAATTGTTTTTTGTAGTTTTGAGTTTTGAAAAAGGAAAGGGATTTATTGTGAGCATAATTAGTAGTCTTGTTTTGAGTTCTTATTGAAAAAGACAAAAAGATTTTCTTTTCATTTACATGTTGAAAGAAAGTTTTTTTTCTCAAATAATTGCATTCTCAAACTCTTTCTTTTAGCTATAAATTCATTGAAAGAAAAAACAAATTGTTTATCATTTTAGGTGCATTTTTTTAGTGTGTTTGGAGTCAAGTCTTCACACCATCAAAGTTTCATTTCCATACCTATTGACTTAAAGAAACAACCCATAAAAGCGATTCTTAATTAAAATTGATCTAGTAATCTTTTTTATTTCTAGGGCTCTTATCACCAATATAGCTTAGGTTAGTATCTTGGAGTAGGGAGTAATTAACTCTCCAAGATAGTTAAAACAAACAAGTAGCTATATCTTGCGGTAGGAAATAAATCTAGTTGTAATTGATACATTCTGGGAAGCTTCTCTTAAAGGAGTCAATCATGAGATCATGTCTGAACCTTTGAGACAATCAAGTCTGTTTCATTGGGAAAGATAGAAGATTTGCACATATTATAAACGGTAAACCTTGATTAACCATTGTCGAGGAGTCTGAGGTCACTTGTTGGTAAACCTCGAATTAATCATGTCAAGGAGCCTTCAAGGGGATTGAGCTTTGTTACTCTGCCGTTGTGCATAGATTGGATCGTAGACTATTCCCCTAATTGTGTTTGTTACTGTTGGTAGCCTTAGTTTCCATAAACTTAAGATTATTTCCTAAGGTGATAGTGAAGGATGGGTCTCACTGTACCTAGAGCAGACGTTGACTAGACTCACTTGGACTCTTTGGGGTCTTCTCTTCACTCGAGATGGTTTTGTGAAGAAACATGTGCTAGTTTGTTTCATTAAGCAGGTTGTCGGGGTAACTGTTCCAACCGCCCTTTCTGTATTAATATTCTACGACGTTGGATTTCATCACCAACTAGTGTTTTAGTCTGGGAAGTTACTTTTTGTGTGTGGTTTGAACTCTTAGATTTTTTAGGCGTGTGATTCAGTTGTTTGTTTCTTTAGATACTTTAGGTGGTTTTATTGAAATTTTCTTTGTTTGTGTGTGAGTAATTAAATATTTAATCGTGGCTGAATTACGAAGAAAATCTCATAGACTTTGGGGGCAACCTCCTGAGTATACACCAAGCCAGCTTGAAGGGCTACAAGCTCTTGTATCACCTATTGATAGTAGTTGGGTCACCAGAAGCCAGAGAGTCATCTTTAATTGTTCATCCTGATTATCAAGTACAAACAACAGAGTATATTTCTGAGCCAATTTCACTTTCCGAAGTTACTGGTAGTATTTCTCCTACAATGATTTAGTTGAAGAACCTAAAATTTCTGAGCCTGAAACTGAACCTGTTGCTACTCCATATTCAGGATTTGCTTCTCCAACTTCTAGTGGTCCTTGTTCACCCAAGGTAGGAAATATCATTACCCAAAATCTTACTTCGAAATTTCTATTGAAGAACTTGTTAGTCCAGACGAAGACATAATTCTTCTCGAAAATCAACCAACTTTAGAACTTAGGGAGCGTGAATCAATTTTCTACAGTCCGTTTAGGAGTGACACTTGGTACATATCATTGACAATTTTTTTAGAAAACACGGGTCTTAGTTTTTCACCACCTCGAATTTCTTTTCATCCTACACCTAGAGGTTATTATCCTCCATTGAATATGTCGAGACAGTCATCTGTGTTTTCCCAAACACTGGAAACTTTTTTATATGGTGGTCCTTATGTTCCTTCGAGGTACCAGTCACTCACTGGTACTTTTTCAGGAGCATCTCCTCAACCAATCAGACATGAGTTATCAACTGGTAATAATGGAACTCAAGTATTGATCATAGAAGAAATCCTTATGATGTCTAGTAGTATTCCAAATGCACAACCTCAAGGTAGTCAATTACCACCTGGGGGGCAACCCCAAGGTAGTTAGTTACCGCCTGGAGGGAAACCTCAAGGTAGTCAGTTACTGCTTAGGGGGCAACCTAAAGGTAGTCAATTACCGCTTGGGGGGAAACCTCAAGGTAGTTAGTTACCACCTGGGGGTCAACCTCAAGGATAGTACATACCTTCGGGACAGTACATACCTCAAGGTCAACCCCAGACTCAGTACATACCTCAAGGTCAACCCCAGTTTCAATACATACCTCAAGGTCAACCCTATTTTTAGTACGTGCCTTAGGGTTATCAACCTCAAGGTTAGTACCCAACTCAAGGTTTCCAACCACCTTTTGGTCAACCATTTGTACAAGGAGCTGGAAATGTGTCGCTTAATTATCAGCCTTATGTTCAACCTGGTTATGGTCCACCATATGCACAACCTTTTATGGGTCACCCCGAAATGAATATGGTGTGGATCCATCTCAAACTCAATAGGCTATGCAACCTAATGTACAGTTATCAAGTCAACCTGGAAAACCTTTGGTTTCTGGTCTAACCTAGCAACCTATCCAACCTATTGTTCAAACCTTTGCACTTGGTTTAGTTTAGCAGCCTGGGCCTATTTCACCTCAAACTCCACCTCAAACTGCTGCTGTAACTACTGCAACTTCTGTTTAACCTACCACACCTATTTTTGGAATATCGGTAGCTCCGGTTTCTACTGTTCCTGCATCAGTACAAACTCCTCAAGCCTCTTTACCATAGTTAGGACTTACAGTTCAGACTTTGGTCAAGATGCCTACAAGACAAGATGGTCCAAGTACAGTTGTCACAAGTCAACCACAATTCACTTATCAACCATACCAAGGACAGTAACAATTCAGTCCTACTATACAAACCTAGTTTATCAGTATCAACCGTACCCTGGCTATACTTATCAACAGCCTCAACAACCCCAGTTTAGTCCGGTTAATCCTAGTTTCCCAGGAGGTTATAATATTCCTAATGTAAATCCAATTCCAGGTTATTTTGGATATCCTCCTCCTTGGCTGGTCTTGTTACTCAAGGTATTCGCGACCCTAACCGTCAGTTACCATTTATTGCAACTTTGGATTTACCTGATTTGTCGCACCTTACGAACGATCTGATTTACTATCTTCCGTATTGGTCGCCAATGCCTAATAAGTTGCCTAGTGATATCCCGAAGTTCGAGGGTAAGTCAGGAGAGGATCCATCAAATCATGTGATGACTTATCACCTCTGGTGTGCATCTAATTCCATCATTGATGATTCAATTCGCTTACGTCTTTTTCAACGAACTCTAATTGGTCTTGCTGCCAAATGGTACATTAAGTTACCACGAGGCTCTTTTTATAATTTTAGTTAGTTAGACACTTCTTTCTTAACTCATTTTCAGTTGCTTGTCAGATATGACAATGGCACAAAATTGTTAACTTCACTAAAACAATCCACATCCAGATATATTTCTGATCATATTCATGAATGGCAACGTAGAAGGCGTTTAACGAAAGTTTTTATTCTAGATCAAATTTTAGCGGAATGGTTTGTAAAATAATTATTACCTAAAATCACTAAAGATGTAGCTAAGGTAGGAGTTGTTACTGAAGAGCAAGTCATTTCTCAGGCTCAGTACTTGACCTCGTCTATACGCAGTCAGGTACTTTACATGAAAAAATCCCCGATCTTCCGAAACACGGTCAAAAACTGCAGCTCCTTCAGGGTCTCATGCCGTTGATGGTATGATTGGTTCAGTTAGTACTAAAATAAAAAATAAATCTTCAAAGAATTCTTCTCCTATTATAACTTTACTAGATTCCCCGATAAGAGACTCTTCTGTTGAAATTCCTGCCAATATCCATGTCGTAGAATCATCTACGACCAAATCAAAATCCAATGGTAAAAAGAAAGGGAAGAAGAAAAGAAAGCAAAACTCAAAAGATAAAATAGATAAAAATGAATCTACTGACAAGAAACGTAAACCTCGCTATCCTTGTCTCATTTGTGACGAGGATCATTTTACCAAAGGCTGCTCACATTGAGCAGAGGTTTCGAAAATTGTCAAAGGTTCTCAAACACCTACTGTCTTGAAGGATCCTTTTCCTAATCAAGATAGTAAGATGATTGGTTCTTCCTCAACTACCTCAGAAGAACCCATTATGATGATGTCTCATGTCAGGATTGTGACGCGATCACAAGATTATGGTAGTAAAAATCATGTGGGTGGTAAAGAAGCAGAATCTTCTAATTCAAACCCATCAACTACAACTCCTCCTGGTTCTGATCCGCTACAGATCGAGAAACCTAACCCCGACTTAGTAATCAAACCACTTGCTAAAAGTATACTTTGGAAATAAGATTTTAATCCACATACGAGAGTTTCTCAGAATTATAACATTGTTGAAGACTTAGCTATTTCCCCTTTAGCAATGTCGGCTTTGGAGGTGCTGAAATCATGCCCAACATAGCATCCCCCTCGTAGAAGTGAAAAATCACTTTAGACGAGATGGAGGGCGGGCTGTCGGAGGTCGCCTGGGATATTGGAGGGCCATCAAGGGGGCCTTGTAGAGGCTATTTTGAGGGTGGAAAGGTGGTGGATTTGGGTGTTTTGATTTTGCAGGTGTCTGGGTGGTGGGGATGTTTTAGGGGCATTGGGTGTGCTGGTTGGCGGATGACTGAACATAACTCTACATCACTAAAAAATTAAACCAAAGTTAGAGGGCTAAGGGGATGTTTGGTTTTTGGTTGGAAGGTGGGGTGATGGGGCCCCATCAAGGCTGGCCGAAAGGCTGGATGAAGGCTCAAGGTTGGCCGAAGGATCAAGGATCAAGGATCAAGGCAAGGTCGAAGACCAAAGGTCGAAGGTCGGAGACCAAAGGTCGAAGGTCGGAGACCAAAGGTCGAAGGTCGAAGGCTAAAGGTCGATGGCCGAAGGTCAAGGATCAAGATCGATGGGCCGAAGGGTCATGTGCAATTAACCTTTACCAAGACTAACAATCATGTCATAATCCATATTAGACATAATGCTACAACTGCCACCTACTTACACTCATGTACATATCATCTATCTCAACACATATGTGTGAGTAAATCCATCTTAGAATAAGATCATTCCTTCGAGAAATATTACATACACATAGTAATATTATGCAACTCATCAAACATTCAACCAACTTGCAAATATACCATGTTAAATAAATCAACTAGATAACATAATTAAACACTCAAACATCAAATAGATGACATATTCAAACTCATACCTTCATGTCATAACCCTAACCATCTGCATAGGCCAGTCCAATTTGGCATGATACATATAGCATCAATATATTAATGCAATAACCCTAATCATTAACTAACATATAACAATGACAAGTTAACATATAACATGCTCATCAACAAAATATAACATAATCATCATGTTAACAATCGTAAAACAATAATAGCAATGTATACAACCACAAGTTACTATCATTCATGACTATCCGACACATGTACATATGGATACACTAATCAACTAGCATTTATCATACATGTAACCATAATAATAATAGAATGGAAAGCATATCAATAACCCTAATGCTTATAACAGACATTAACCAACATATATGCATTCCCACCATACAAACATGTATGATGATCGGCTCTTACCCTAGAGTCCATTGTTGCAACTTCATTTTAATGATTCACATCTCCTGCTCTATATCTACCAACACATTAGCATCATAACATACCAATATCATCATTATTACCTAATTGCATATAATGACCTCACGATGCATGCCTAACCTACCATATGTGCATAACCGTAAACATGACAATGCATGCATAACAAAATATAAAAACTGACATGAATAACAAATGCATATACAACTATACACTCATTACGACGTATCCCACAACAACACCATCAACCTTCACATAGGTACATCACTACAACCATGCTCAACACCATGCAAATGCAACAATCACATGGGCTACAAGCCTAAGGAACATATATGCAACTGACATGAATGCATGACCAACACACCGACCATCCAGTCTGAGGGGTGAACCATGCTCTAATACCACTTTGTGGTATCATATATGACTTAAAGAGTGCAAACTACTATGATACCACTTTGTGGTATCAAATAACACCCATAGAGATAAGAAAAACTAGACCTCCCCCAAAGAGAACAAAACCCGCTTTGATACTACTTTGTGGTATCATATATGACCCAAAGAGATCGTAACCTGCTATGATACCACTCTGTGGTATCATATATGACCCAAAGAGAGCACAACCCACTCTGATACCACCCTGTAATGCCCTCCTCCCACATCTACCCAAGTAATTGACCAACCAGGGTAAACATGTGATGAGAAGTTACTATGATATGATTCGACTCCCTATGTTTCAGTTAAGGAATCAAAATCAATAGAAACCCATAAGAGAGACCTTCTATACCTACTACAGGACTCCCAGAAGCCTTCCTAGTCATCCCCGTGACCAGTCCCTGGGTCCCACTAAGTTTTACATCATTAAACCCTTGGACACTAACTTGATATGGACAAGGGTGCATCTGGGAGGCTCCATACGCTCGCACAACAATGCATGTGTGCATATAGGGACTTTTCTCCTCAGACTTGTGCCTATAAATCTAGGATTTGTGCCACTTTTCAAGCCCATAATCTAGGTCACTTCCCAGAAGCCCCTGTAGATTTCAGAATCCATAATTTACATGACAACAAGACTTACAAATCAAAAACTGACTCCAGGACTAGGCTTGACCATCCCCAACCGAGTTTGACATTCTCTCAAACACTTGGCATCAATGCAATCTATAGGAAATGAATACAAGTTAGAGAATAAACGATTGATAACTCATATGGGACTTGACAAGAAGGATCACCACCCTCTTCCCTTAACTGTTTTAACATCAATTAGGTCTTGCAACCATTATCCTTTCATTTACAAGTAAATACATGAAATAACCATGCCCATAACCAAACATATAAACATGCTTATAATGAAAATCTAACCATGTAAATAACAATGAGATAACAACCATTAACGCCACATAATAACAAGTACAAAAGAAAGAAAACATAGCTTTTATTAAACATCGGCAAGAGTCGACCAGGTTTGGGAGTTCCACGTACCACCCCCCTATAGACATGGATGAACCAAATATTTCTTTCAGCCAGTCACCCCTGCACCATATTCCAAGCATGAATGTGGGATCTCATGGATAAACCAATACAAAAAAACCAAGGGAATCCATAGGTTAAACCACCTACACCCTCACCAAATCGTGATCTCACCAAAATTGGCATCGAGATAACAAAACCAAACTGAGCTTGGAATACCTTCAGATTCCATCACTATCATTGAGAAATTTTCTATCTACTTGTCTCTTAGGCTTTAGCGTAATCCAGACCAGATCACTAGGCCCTAAATTGAGACACTACCCTCAGGTTTTGCATCCCACCAAAACTAGTCAAGGGATTACTAGGCCTTTGGGAATTTTCTTAAGACCACATCCGCCTAAGATTCTGAAACCATCCAACAATTCAAAAGCTCAAAAAAAAGGAAACAATCCCATCATACCATGGCTATTCGTAAAAAGGCAAGGCAAGGCTAAAAGCCATTGTCATAACCTAGCAAGACCATGCCACCGATAGCCAGAGAACCAAATACCAACATGCAAAGCCATGCATGTCAAAACTAGTTAGGAAATAAAACATACAATATGTTACCTGAAAGTAGCCCTATTGAAGCTTCTTGATCTTGATCTTCCTTGCTTGCTCCTTGCTTTCCTTTCTTTTCCTTGTCCTTCCTTTGGTTTCTTTTCCTTTCCTTGCTCCAAATCAAAGCCTAAAAAAAAAAAAAGCTTGAGAAAAATATTTCCAACTGATCCTCAAAAGAAATTTTACCAATGAGGCCTTTATTTTCTTCATTTTCCATTATTTTCCTTTAATTTCCTCCTCACATGCAACCTGTGAACTTTCACCTTCCTTTTCTCCAATTTTCCTTTATTTTCATAAATAAATGTGCCAAAATACCTGTTTTCCTTTCCAAAGCCTTTTTCATTACCTTTGCCAATTTCCTTTAGCCTTAATAACCAAATGAACGCCCACACTACGATATCTTACCCAACATTCAAGTTGGAATAGGTGTCCCTTAACTGTGTTCTTATTTTTCCTTTATTAAATTTTATTACATGAAATTTTAACCAGGGATTATTACATCCACAACTCCCAATCCTCATTGTTTGTTGCAGTGACATGCAACTAGATATTAGGACTCCTTTGTGCCTTGTCTTTGACTCATGTATGTATCCAATAGATGGGCACCAAGCATCAAGAATTTGTCTTGCATATGACAAAATTCTTTTCTCCTGCTAGACCACATAGCGAAATTTTTTATCCAAACTCCCGATGATGTACCTGGATACTACCTGGAGCCTAGGCATCCTCTTACCAATAAGGAATACCCTCCCCTCTACCTCATTCTCACATAACACCTTGGGTTGTCCTACCGATAATGCACACTGCATCTCACTCATAGTCACCTCCCTAAGCTTGCACTAGTCAACTCGTGCCCTAACTAAATGCCACCACCAAGAAGTCTCTCCCTAACTAACCAACTAACTATCTCAAGAAAATCTCTCATGTCCCGCTACTTGTGATGAGGTATCAAGGGACAAAATCAAACTCCCCTATGCTTGCAAATAATGTATAAGTGAGAGAGGTGCCTGAGTCCCCATCGATATCATTAAATGATGCTCATCTGCATCCTCATCAATCCTTCATGGACTACCCAATGGAATGTCTGTTATCTCTATCAAGTGGTATCCCTGGTGGTAACACTCCAAAACACCAATGGGAAGCATCACACATCACTACATACGTCCAAGCATCAATGTGATCCCATGCATAAGAACATGTATCTCTGTGCCACTTGGCACATGACTGCACCTAGTTGCACACCTCTATGCACTATAAGACACTGCTACTAGTCGCCATATCATCCTTAATCACCTGGTATCCCTCCGGTGAAGAGGTATTTGTCACTCCATGCAAAACCTCGAGGTGGTGTGAGTCACTCCTTCTACTCCACAGTGTAATACTGCACAACATGGCACTCATTCATGCACCTTTGTGCTCCTATGTAAAACATTGAAATCTGTGGCACAAATTTGTGTACCACTGAACACCTATGCCAACTTCCGCACCACCCTTCATCCTCATCCATCCCACATGCATCTATGCATCCACTACTCTGCTAGTGAATCCACTACACGCTAATGGAAATGATACTATTGTGGCTAGCCTCTGTAGCTCCTGTATCCAATATGCCAATAAGAGAGCATTGTCTCCATACAATTCTCTGAATGATGGCCTACTAATGGCACCTCCTCCAACCAACCCCTACCAGAGTATGTTGATCATCCTACAATCCCATGTATGCCCTACATCTCCGGAAAAGCCACGGAGTCTGCCTACCCCCCTGTCATTCCAACCCGACAGTAGTTTTGATGGAGAGCTGAAAGTGTGTGGGTGCTTAGTCACTGGATCCATCACACTACTAATACCATCACTAACCAAGGGCTTGTTGTGACAGGGTATCCCACCTAAATCCCAACAACAATCTGGCCCTCATACTCCTCTAGTAATCCACAACCTCTGTTGAAATGCGACCATGGATGTACCCAACTGCCTAGTCTGCTCCATCAGGTACCAACTCAGTACCTCTTGCCATGAAATCCCAAAGGAGGGATCAAATGTAGAATCTATTGTGTATAACATAATCCCCCATGCTGACATTGTACCATACTCAACTCAAGTTGTTGGCCCCTGCTGACCAGGTCGTCCCCTGTGATTTGCCTCAACAACTCCCCCTCTCTCAATTCAATGCATAAGGGTGAGATAATAACATTTTGGACCCCATCAGCATGCCTTTGAAGCACACTGTGCTTAAATTTCAACTGTGCTCTCCACGCTGCCCCTCATTAATGTTTAAGCCCAAGGACAACTGCAAATCCTCCCCCACCACGACTCAACTTGAGCCTCCGATTGCTCCTCTATTGACAACCCATCATTTAAAATATCCTCACTAGTCAGTTGTAGGTGACTGTCGTCCATAAAATATGTCATAGATCTTGATTCCTGTGTACCTATCGACTCCTCATCAATGATGGAGATGTGTCTTGACACCTCATCAACTTGTGTCCTACTGCTATCATGTGAGAACTCGGTAACAACAATAGGTACCTCATCAAATATTGGTATCTCATCAACGAGTGTATTCTCAACTATCTCCTTGCCAACCTTGGCCTGTTCAACTACTTTTTCATCTTATTCCTTGATCCTCCTCCTCATCCCATCATAATTACAGTAAATTCCCACTTATTTTTGCATGTCTCTTAGTTCACTGAACTAAAAAAAGGAGAGGGATGACTGAATATCATGTCCCAATGATTGTTATGCCTTCCAATTTGTTGTCAATAAATCCACATCAATTGAAATCATGTCTTGTCGTCTTGATGCATTATCCATAACTTTGGGCATAGCGGAATTGTTGTATAATTGAGAATGATCTTGATTCCAAATTTTTGTATGAATCAGTTGCTCCCCCACATCAATCATCATTTTTTGCATCCTAAACACCTCATTAAAGGTTACTAACATGTTGTTTGATTTTAACCTTTATCTCGATCCCATGATTTCTTTGCTTTTTTATTTTGGTCTTGTCATCACTTGGCTTAAGGTTCACTACTAGCTAATATCATGGCTCTGATACCATTGTAATATTCCTAATAGGAAATATTAAGTGATAATAGCAAATAAAGCATAAACATGTAAGCATAAAACTAACATGCCAGCATAATGACAAATTGTACCAAGAATTGAGCCATTTTATTAGCTAAGAATACAAGGTACATATGTTGGGAAAAACACTAAGAGGGGGGGTGAATCAATATTTCCAAATCAACAACTTTTTACATTTCATATTTAGATTTCTATACGCGACTTTACGAAAAGTAATCTGCATGTGTATGTGACTATTCTTAAGACAATTAGCATATATCTAGTGAACTTATGATTCAGTTAATTCATCATATGTTTTTCTTCATCCAGTGCATCAATACTTTATTAAATATTAGATAAACAATAATTATTTGCTGTAATAACAAAATAAACCATCACACATAAGAAAAACACATGAACACCAAGATTTAAGGTGGAAACCCAATGCGGCCTATTTTTGTCGTCTCTGTCTTCTTTTTAATATAAAGAAAATACTGTTTAAAATCTTGTACTAGCATAGACTCATATCAGTATGCAGGTACCCACCTGTAGAAGGCTACAACCTTCTCTCATTCTCCAACTTCTACTGGAAGGGAGCTACAACCCCCTGGCTCTTGTATTGACTGATATGTTTACCAATACGTAGGCGTTGGCCTATAGAAGGCTACTACCTTCACTCTTTCTCCAGGGACCACGTTTCATAAATTTTTAGACTGGATACTCCTAGTACACATCAACACAATATGTAGGCCACATTTCATCAAATTTTCATATTGGACCCATTATCAACATTTAAGCTCAATATCAAAAATCAAACTATAACTCATCGTTGTAACACATTCATTCATCATTGATACATCTAAATCAATCAATCACTGAAATCCAATCATCAATCTCTGATATAGTTGAAACCCAATCATCACTTTCTGAATCAAACAATCACTGAAACCTCTGACACAGCTGAATCACCCAATCATCAATTTCTAATACAACTGAATAAACCATTCACTCAAAAACCAATCAACCAACACTTAATCAAAATTCAACCAATCAACTGGAAAAATAAGATCACTGTAACCAATACACAGAACTGAGCTCAGACCACTACATCAACAACCAGAACCAACTGCAACCTCAAATATCATATGTTAGACCGCATACACTACTTCAATGAGGAAAACCTACGTGTATTCGCTAATTTATGTAACCCAACCTGTGTATACCTCAAAAGATATTGAATCATAAAAAATTTGAACCAAAACTATATTAACCAAAGATCTACTATCATATTACAGAGTTCTAAACAGATAGCAGCAAAGATCACCCTTCTTACTCAATCAATCAGTCAGCCAGACTCAATCTCTTCAGATCTAATGAAGACACCATTAAAAAATAGCAGTAAAATAACAACACTAATCGTATAGATAATTCATTAGTGAACAACAAACCCTTCCTCTTCATACGCTACTTGAAAGTGCCAAATCCACGTGTATACGCGCCTTCACAGAAGCAAACCTGCATATAGATCTGCAAATAATGACTTATAACTTTGCAGCTTTTCAAGACTTCAAATATACCAGTTCATAACATTTAAAGGCTAAAACATGTGTTGGCACTCAGATCTAGCCTAACCATTATCAGATCATACAATGATAATTCATTTTAGGTCTCATGATCCTAATTCATCATTAGATCTAATCCATCATCAAACACTTAGATGCATACTTATTTTAGATCGAGAAAAGCATTTATAACCCATAACATGCATTTTTTCTTTTGATCTAACTCTTCATAAGATTTTCATCACTTGCACACTCCCACACTTTGATCTTCACCTCCTTATATAGTTTTAGCCTTTTTCAATACCTCAGACCAAAACCATAGTTATGTCGATGGTATTCTTTGACGGATCAATATACTTTGCCGCATTCATTATTATGGGCCAATACCATGGTAGGAATCCTTAGTATTCTTTAACCTTAATTTTCCATCCCATACACACTTTTCTTTCTGTGAAACTGCGTGCATATGTATACACTCGTTTTATTCTATGTACCTGCGTGTATACGCTACTTGGACTAGGTTAAACAATATATACAACTTAAAACATTCATTTTCCTTAATTTCTTGATTCTGATCTGTAATGTTTTGTCCCATCATCCTGTTCTTCTGTGCCATTACTCTGTTACCTCTGAATTGACCTGTTACAATGTGAGTTACCATCATACATCACTTCTGAACTGCCCTGCATTTTGTCACTTCTGTAAACACAACTGCCATGCATTCTGTCACATCGTGTTTATACCTTTATCAACTAGTCCATTCATCAAATAGGTTGTCATCAAGGACAACACCTAATTCATAATTCCAACAGTTTCCCGTATCAAGCTTTTGATTCTGATCCGTAAAACTTTGACCCATTATTTTGTTCCATCATTCTATCACCTCTGATCTGTCCTGTAGATTGATCTTTGTTCCATCATTCTATCACCTCTAATCTAACCTATAGAATAATCTAGTTACCATATACTTTTTCTATTACAAGTGAGTTGCCATCAAGGACAACATATGCATCGTAATGCCAACAATCTCCCCCTTTGGACTTGATGGTAACCACTTTGGTGTTTGGTCACCACAACCTATAAATAACATCAAGAGAAGCACCAAGCTTTTCAAAACATGAAACTACTCTCCAAACAACAAGCTACTCTCCCCCTTTGACATCAAGGGCAAAGGGCTGACCAATGTTAAATGAATACTTCCATATCTGAACTGCTGAATATGAACACTGATCATGCTCCCCCTAAGAACATGATGAATTCTCTAATCAAAATCCCCCTTAGTACATGCTGAGATGCACTATACTGTCCATGCTCCCCTTGAGCACATGCAGAGTTTGCATAAATATTTTTCAAAAGAATAACATGACTTTATAACTCAACTATGTGAGTGTGAACTTTCTATCACCAATGACTCATACATACATCAATATCCCAACCAAGTGGGGATACATATTTGAATCATCCACCCAACCAAGTGGGATTAAATATTTGACATGATCTCAAAAGTCCATACATGACTGAATATGAAAATTATTACATCATAGGTCTTTTCATGACCTTTACATCAAATGATATACATGACATTTATAACAATTACCAAAGACCTAAACAAGATCATGATAATTATTAGCAACTATCATACACCATATATGATCTGCACCATAAACCTCTGTCAGCATCATCAAGAGTAACAACCTGTATATGTCCATCATCAATTCGCAACATAAGACAATGTAACTTTAATATCATCAACCTTTGACAAAGTATGACGTATATAGATATCAATTCATCCTCTTGATCTTATCAAGATCAACTTGCTCTGTTTCCTTAGTAGAAAAAGCCTTAACATAACCTTACATGAATCAACTAAGCATATGTGAACCCACTATAGTCATCATCTATGACCATAACATCATCATCATAGAAAGAACTTCATGATCTTTCCACAAGAACCCTCAATATATCAACCATGTATCATAACTAGGGAGTTTTCTAACATCCCACATCTGATAAGAATCAACCATGATAATCAACATATATGAGTATCAAACCTATCATCATAAAGTAAGAAATTATCATCATTATGTCACTAAGTAAGCCATGTCTCCAAATAGCCATGTCGTCATGAAACCTGTAATAACACAATTATCTTGGCAAATTTTCTTCATATAAGAGGATCTTTTATACCAAAATCACAACTTAAGTAATCATCCATGTATCTAGCATAGTGATAGAGATATGCATCTAGCTTCTCATCAATATGATTATAAAACCATGAGCTCACAGTCATTTGTCAAACTTTCTTGATACCATCAAGTGCACCAACCCTCAAATAATATACCATGTGAGATCCAAGAGCTATAGGAATCCTTATCCATAACTACACCATATGAAATTTATGCATATTTGAAGGCATGATAACAGTAACATAAGAGAATTGAGTGTCACTTAACATCATCAAATAATGAAGATGTGTACTCAAGCTTTGTTGTTCTCCTTGAACTTATGAAGATCACCATGTAAGAAACATAACTATATGCATCATCAAAAGAGTCATCCACAAATCTTATCAGAAGCATCAAAACAATTAAGTGGCTTAAGCAAAGTATCATCTGTGATTTCATCATAGGAAATTCATGACCAGAACATAACATGATGCATCATTTAAATACTTCAATAACATAAGAATCCTCACCATTGATAAGAATCATTATGTACCAAAACTTCTAAACATAATGCCAAAAATGCATTATTAGAAGCATATCATATTCTCTCCCTCAACTTGTGCCACTGTTTACTGTCAGATCTAATCATTGCATATATCAGTGAGAATAATTAAGGCATAATCATCAACCATTTATACATCAAGTCATCAACAACTTATGAGGGTCAAAAGCACTTCTAAATAACATACACATATTGTAATCATCAACCATCAAAACATAAAAGACAATTGATAATTGTCTAAACCATATCAGACCTTTTTTCTAAGATTGTCTCACTTCTTCTTCATCAAACCAACATATACGTGACTGTGTAGTTTCGAACTCACATATATATGTGATTTGTCTTCATAGGCTCCGCATATGAAAAGTGGAATACTAAAATTTCATACTTTTAGTTCCCCCTGAGTCTGTTCTGACTGTACCTGGTCCTAGAACTTTTGCTGAAACATCAGTTCCAAGAATATCATTATCATGATGGTTCTTCATCAGAGACTCCATTTTACTCTTGTCTCCAGTCATGTGATGAGAACATTTATCTTCGTCTTTGAATGAGAAGACAACAAGACCACACCTTATCTGATCTTCCTTTTCTTGATTCTTGGTGGATTCATTTTTTTCATATTTTATGATATAAACGTGCTTATTTGTTTGCTTACCATATTGTCTATGGAGATCCATAGAATTGTCCCTGCATTCCTTCACCATATGCCCAAAATTGTGACAAGCATAACATCTTATATGTTTCATATTCCTTATATAACAATTAATGGCTTTGTAACCAAACATATTGCAAGAAAAAAAATATACCTTAAAGTACTTGGAAGCTCATGATCTTTCTATGAGATGGTTATTAGCTTGAAACATTCCACTTCTGGACCTAACTGCAACATGTCCAAAATTATGAGAGATAGAACATTCAACACTATTCATTAGAGGAAAGAATCGATTAACACTTCCATAGTTAGGAGTAAATGATTTTATCTGAAGACTTTCTTTCCTTGCTTGTTGATGGGGTTGACCTCTTATCTCCTTGTTGAGCATTTCAGATTTTGCATTAGAATTCCTTGCCTCAGTTTGTGAGCTAGATTCACCTTAGATAGTTTCATGAAAACCAAGACCAGATTTGATGGCAGGATACCTTTGACTACTAAGAATATTATCCAAAATATTAGTACTATCTTGAAATCGTAAAAGTTTATCCTTTTCTTCTAATTTACCTTTTAGGATATTTACCTAAACTTGATATTTATCTTCCTTTTCTAGATACTGCTTCTTCATGATTTCTTCAATTTTTCTTCCATTTTCCACTTGTTGTCTTAATTTGAGAACCTCATTTTCTTGTTCTTAAAATGCTTGAATTATTTCTTCCTTCTTAGAGAGACAACCTCCGCTTCAAGAACTTCACAGTAACTAGTTCTTTCTAAGTTCCTTGGTTGTTATATCCTTTTCATTCACTTCATTTCTCAATTATGTCAATTCATCCTACAACCTTTGACATTGATCTTCCTTTTCTTTGTACTGCTTCCTCATTTTTTTCCTTCCTCCAACTAATTTTTTAACCTGTTAACCTCTTCTTTGTAGGTACAATCCAATTTTTCAAATAGATATTGTTTATCTCTAATTTTATTTGTGACCCTTTTAACTTCTGCCTCTATTAGATTTATTTCACTTTTACCCATAAGAGAAAATCCAGTTGTTTCACTGTTACTTTCATTATCTTCAATATTGCATGAACATAGAAATGTATCACCAGAGGACCAAAAATTAGTACTTGATAATTCTTTTGCTTGTTCATCTTCAATCTGAGGTGATATGAATCTGAATAATTGCTTCCACCTAATAGCCAATTGTTTTTCCTGCTATCACTATTCATTTGATGTCTTTTTCTTCTGAGGTGATTTATTCTTTTGCTTCTTTTCCATTGTTATAATGGACATCCTTCAAGCAATCAAGCTTCTGCCAAAGGACCCCCTCTCATACCAATTGTTGGGAAAAATACTGAGAAGCGGGGGGGGGAGGAGGGTGAATCATTGTTTCCAAATGAATAACTTTTACATTTCATATTCAAATTTCTATACACGAATTTACTGAAAGTAACCTGCATGTGTACACGACTTTTCTTAAGAAAATTAGCATATATCCAATGGACTTATGATTCAATTAATTCATCATATTTTTGTCTTCAGCCATTGCATCAGTACTTTATTGAAAATTAGATAAATAGTAATCATGTGTTGTAATAACAAAATAAACAATCACACATAAGCAACACACATGAACACCAAGATTTAAGGTGGAAACCCAATGTGGGAGAAAACCACTTTCTATTGTCATCTCTGTCTTCTTTTTAATATAAATAAAATATTTTTTTACAATCTTGTACTAGCGCAGACTCATACCAGTACGTAGGCACCCACCTATAGAAGGCTACAACCTTATCTCGTTCTCCATCTTATACTGGAAGGGAGCTACAACCCCTTGGCTCTTTTTCTGGCTGATATGTTTACCAGTACGTAGGCGCTGGCATACGGGAGGCTACTACCTTCACTCTTTCTCTAGGGACCACGTTTCGTAACTTTTCATACTGGATACTCCTGGTACACATCAACACAATATGTAGGCCACGTCTCATCAATTTTTCATACTGGACCCATTATCAACATTTAATGTCAATATCAAAAATCAAACTGTAACTCATAAATGTAACACATTCATTCATCATTGATACATCTGAATTAATCAATCACTGAAACTCAATCATAAATCTCTAACATTGTTGAAACCCAATCATCACTTTCTGAATCAACCAATCATTTAAACTTTTGACACAATTGAACCAAACAATAACTAAAACCTATGACATAATTAATCAACCATTCACTCAAAACCTAATCAACCAACAATTATTCAAAATTAAACCAATCAACTAGAATAGTCAGGTCACTGTAACCAATACACAGAACTAAACTCAGAACACTGCATCAACAACTAGAACCAACCATAACCTCAAAAATTATATGTTATATTGTATATGCTACTTCAATAAGGAAAACCTATGTGTATACACTACTTTCTGTAACCCAACCCGTGTATACCTCAAAAGATATTGAATCATAAAACTTTTGAACAATAACTATATTAACGAAAGATCCACTGTCATATTACAGATTTCTAAACAGATAGCAACAAAGATCACCCTTCTTACTCAATCAATCGATCAGCCAAACTCAATCTCTTCAGATCTAATGAAGACATCATTTACAAACAATAGTAAAACAACAAAACTAATTAGATAAATCAACCATTACTTAACAAAAAACCCTTCCTATGCATACACTACTTGGAAGTGTCAAACCAACATGTATTTGTGCCTTCACCGAGGTGAACCTGCGTATATATATATGCAAATAATGACTTATAACTTCGCAACTTTTAAAGACTTCAGATATACCCAGATCATAGCATTTAAATGATAAAACATGTGTTAACACCCAGATCTAGCCTATCCATTATCAGATCATACAATGATAAGTCATTTTAGGTCTCATGATCTTGATCCATCATTAGATATCATCCATCATCAAACACTCAGGTGCATACTTAGTTCAGATCAAGCAAAGAATCAATAACCCATAACATGCATTTTTGCTTTTGATCTAACTCTTCATAAGATTTTCATCACTTGCACACTCTCACATTTTGATCTTCACCTCCTTATATAGTTTATCCTTTTCTAATACCTCGGGTCAAAACCATAGTTATGCCGATGGTATTCTTTGACGAGATCAATATACTTTGTTGCCTTCATTACTGTGGGCCAGTACCATGGTAGGAACCCCTAGTATTCTTTAACCTTAATTCCATCCCCTACGTGCTTTTTTTTTTTTCTGTGAAACTGTGTGCATATGTATATGCTCCTTTTATTATGTGTACCCACGTGTATACGCTACTTGGACTAGGTTAAACAACATATACAACTTAAAACATTATTTTTCCTCAATTTCTTGATTATGATCTGCAATCCCTTGTCCCATCACCCTGTTCTTTTGTGCCATTACTCTAGTGTTACCTCTGAATTGACCTATTACAATGTGAGTTCCCATCATACATCACTTTTGAACAACCCTGCATTTTGTCACATCTATAAACACAACTTCCATGCATTCTATCACATCTTGTTTATACCTTTATCAACTAGTCCATTCATAATGCTAACAATTTCCCGTATCAAGCTTCTGATTCTGATCCGTAAACCTTTGACCCATTATTCTGTTCCATCATTCTGTCACCTCTGATCTGACCTGTAGATTCATCTTTGTTCCATCATTCTGTCACCTCCGATCTGACCTGTAGATTCATCTAGTTACCATATACTTGTTTTGTTACAAGTGAGTTTCCATCAAGGACAACACATGCATCATAATGCCAAAAACATATAAATGAAGAAGAGGAACATGGGTTTGCCACAATAAGTTATTCAAGTCCTAGGTGAAAATGGAGTTGTCCAAGGGTTGGAAACTGCTCTCCCCAAGTCTCTGCATTGGCTCGTAAATTCTTTTACTATTGGCTAGCAAGGAGTTGGTGTTTTGGAGCTCTAAATTGCTCAAAACATTCTAGGAAATTAACTGGAGCTTCCTCACAAGGAACCCAAAATAACCCAAAAAAATCTCACAGATGCAAGTGGTGGAAATCGGTAATCGGTGTTTGGAAGGCCGAAAAGAGTGAGTTACCACTAGTTTTCCCCATGTCCCAGGGTAAACTACACCCTTCCCCAACAATATCTACTATTCTCTGTTGACTGAAACATTAATTTTTGTTGGAAATAATCCTCAAAACATTATGTGAAATTAACCCCAGAATCCTCTCACCAAACCCATAAAAACCTAGAAAGGGTTTGGGATGCATCCACCGACCCTCGGTGATCCCCAACAAGTGAAAATCCCCCAATCTAGCTAGAAAACACACCATAGTTTGATATTATAGAATTATGCCCAAATATACCATTGACTAAATTATCCCTTGAGGCTTACCTCCAATCTACATTCCTTATCTCTCCACAATTATTATCCCTTCTTCCCTTGCACAGGCTAATCTAGAAACCCCTACGGACTTCTAAATGAAGGTAATCTCGTCCCACATATTTGTTTCTCTCTTTCCCTACAAAATCACCACAAAATTCCTGGATCCAATTAGGAAAATCCTCTTGCAAATAAACTAGACTCCAACTCGTTGTATGCTAGACCACAATGAATAACTTGAATGGCCTCTATGCCGAGGAAATACGCAAAGCTGGGAATATTGATGTCAATGAAGCTCTATGAAAGCCCAGCAATGGACTCTCTGAATTCCCAACTAGGGAGGCACTCGATGTCCTCTGAAGAGGGGTGATGCTAGCCTAAGTTGAATTTACCCACAGTGTGCATATAAAATGCATAATCTCATTTGTCCCAGGAATTTCAATTTCCCCGCCTAGTCAAACCTTCATAAATTAAGGTTTAAGGCCCCTTAATTAAATCTCATGCGGAAATGTTTTAATTGACTGTCCATAGTCTTAACCTTAATTAATCCTTTTGAGTGGAACTTTATTCAACCCTTCTTAACCTTTGGTTAATTCTTAATATTTGATCGTCTTAACCATACCATGATTAGACTTTGGTAAAACCCGACTTAAACCATAATACCTTTGACTTCGTTATTTATATTATAACTCTAGTATAATAAAGATATTACAAAAACTACTTTAAACCTTACCTTCCTACCATTCCACGACCTTGCACATTTTCCAATGCTCACCTTTATTGCATTCAGCCTCGACCGTTGATTTCACTCCATCAGATCAATGTCTATTGTGCAATTTCCATTCATCCTCCGGAACTTAAGCAAACTTAAACTCCCATCCATAAACTTCTCAAGTCTTCTTAGGCCCAAGTCTTATCAGCTTCAATCTTCACCTTTAATGTCACCCTTCAATCTGACAGTCGATGGTTCACCCGATCAACAAACTAATCGACGATCATCCACTATTTGATCAAAGCACATTTGATCCACTGGTCAACAACGATAACGGATGAGCTACTTGCGCAAACTTTAATCGCCCTTACGGAGCCGATATGGAATATAAATCCTTGATCTATAAATGTTCGGGTCCGAACTTGAAATTAAAGTTCGATCACTTTATGACCTGATATCCGTTGGATATAAGAGGCCGTCAAATCTATGGTTTGCGGGACTTCAACAAGCACACAGATTAAAACAGTCTTAACCCCCGCAGTTGACTGTGAATAAAAGTTTGAATATGAGATCGACAGCTAGGAGTGAGTGTGAGAATTTAGCCATGATCAAGGAAATACGTACTCTCCTACCCCAGTAGTTATTGATCATCGTCGATCTAACAGATCTATCAATCTGACGATCCAGATCTATTCCTCCACCATTCTTATTCTGCCATTAATGTCTGTTGATCTAAATGATCCGACGGCTCCTGTGCACGTTTACTTCCTTCCTTCGTGCCTTAGTTTCTTCGCCTTTACATGGTTTCTCAAAGTTCTCTGTAGTTTGAGGTTCCTCCAGGGTTTCTAGTCTTTGATTTTTCTGCTACACAACTCCCTCTTGATTTAACTCCATGCACTCTTAAACACTATCACTCCTGAACTTCACATTGATTCTTCAATCAGATTCAACGATCCGACACGATCCTTCATCCTCTCTTCTTCTTTGTGTTCTACCTGACCTCCACCTGTATACATATACTATGCAGAAACTCTCTCTTCACGCACAATTTATCATCCAATTACTCAATCCACACACTTACATAATTTAGGAATTGAATCTTTGTATATATATATATATATATATATATATATATGATATATATATATATATATAAACAAATGATTACATAATGAGACTCTATGTCTCTCTGGCTTGATTTTCTAATCAGTGGTCTCTGTTTTCCTACCCATCGTAGGCTTACAATCAAGCCTATCTAACTCTCGACCTGACTGACTAACCAGCTAACCCCTGACTATGCCTTTTAGGCTTACATTTATACAAAAGGATTCTACAACCAATTCTTGGTTTAGATTCATAACCTTCTCAACAAAATGCTAAAATCTCTTCCTTATCTCTAAGGATCCTCTCTAATCCACAAAATCATGAACTAACTCCTAATCTAAGTTTTACAATTGATTCTCAAATCTCTCAATCTCTCAACTATCCTGATTCTCTCATGTTCTCCTACATTTGAGAACATTTACAAATATTCCTCACTATACTTAATTAAATCCCTATTGTAGCTTCTCCCATTAAAATCACTCAAAACCTTAGTAATTACATTAATTCAAAACATAGGAAACCAACTTCCTCGAAAACACAAGACCCCCTATGTCTACTAAAATACAATGATATTGTTGAGCTGAATGCTCCTGCATCAGACTCTCAAGGTTGAAAATAATCATGATCTCCTGATCATTGTGCTTCTGATCTGTGTCCTCTTGGATCCCATACTTTGTTATGTAGTCTATTCATTATTGTTGTTATTTTTTGTTGTTCTCCAAGTCTCCACACTTTATGCTGCATTGCCCCACTAGCTATGCTCTCACAATCTGTTGTTGTCTTTTTCTTCCCGCTGCTTTTCTTTATTATTGTTGTCTTCTCCCTTTGAGACTCTTTTCTCATCAAATCCATCATCAATTCAATTTCCATCTCCAATTCATTTCTTTTCTGGACTCTTTCCTCTTCCTCTCTTGCATATCCTTTTCAATCTTCATCAGGTTCTTTCTTCCCTACTGGTGCTTTCAACCATTTCTCCAGTAGTTCCAATTCTTTCTCCCATTCACTAATCCTTTGATGAGAATTTAGTCCTTCTTCTTTATTGACTGCCTCAACAGCTTCCCTGGTTATCTCCATTGTGCCTATCATCATGATGGAATGATGATCCTTTACTATGTTTTCAACTAACATAGTCTCTTCTTTAAATTTTCCTTTAATATTATGTTGGTTACCTTCACTTTGTAGTTGTTGGTTCCTTACTGCCACCTTCACATCCTTACCCTATTGTTGCTTCTAAACTTCCATTTCATCTCTAAATAACTTATGTTCAATTTCTTTGATCACAACATCACACTCATTCATTCTATGTATTATTCCCGCAAACAAACTATTCGTTTGTGAATCAAAACACTCTTTTGTCTCCATGTCTTTTAAAGACCCTCTGCTACTATTAAGTACTGCTGTAAATGCTTCTTTTCTATTGCCATTTCCTCTAGTAACTTCTCCAGCAATTCAATTTCCTCCTTACATTTAGCAATTGTTTTATCACAATGCTCTTCATTTCCAGCTTAATCCTTTACATGGTCACTATTGCCCAATGATTCAATCAGATTGTCTTCCATAGAAAATTATGTTTCATTCATCTCCATAGAAATAAGTTCATGTTCAACACGTATAATCCTATATTCACACAAAAATTGTTAGTTTGAAAATTGTAAGGCTCAACAGCCTCAATTAATGTTTCACATATCAACTTTTTAGGTTGATCTTCATATCCTTCTTCCACAAGGAATTGTCCTTGTTTTGTAATAGTTCCAAATATCAATTCATCAATAACTTCTTTCTGCTACAACAATTCAATATTTTCCTCATTCAAGAGGCATTCTCCATCATACTCTGCTCTAGAATAATTATGCTCTGAAAGGTACTGTGCATCCTCTACCAGTACATCAGTATGTTGATCCAAGTTCTCCTCTGAACTCTGGTAACTTTTATCAAATTTTACGATAGCTTCATAAGGCTGCCAATCCTCTGCAAAACTTGCAATCATAAAACAATTGTTATAATAAAAAGCATAAGGCCTTAGTGTCTCTTCTTCCTTTGGCAACATTTCAGTATGCTGCTCTGAACTATCCCAATAGTTCACTGATCTCCATTCTTCATCTTCACCCAGAACTTCACCCTGTTTTGGTTCACAAATGGAAACTTCCATTTCCAACTCAGCTTCTCTGAGTTTTTCCATAAGCCACTTTACTTTCTTATGTTGTAGCCTTCTCTGTAACTTATGCTGCTTTACTACCTTTTTCCTCAAGACCTAACCTTGTCTCTGGCTTTCCTCCAATATCCTCCTTAATGCATTGAGTTGTTCTTTTAACTTTGCAATTTCCTTGTCAATGTCCTCTTGACTCATTCTCTTTCCATTTTCCTTGGCATCCTCCTTCACTTTTCTTTTCTATGAGTTATTCACTCACTCACTATGAGATACACTAAAGCCTCTACAAAAACAAGTCCTCCCTGTTGCTACTTAGCTCACCAAGCTTTCCTTTGTACTTGGTCTTTTGGAAAGCCCTCGGTTCTCTATCTCTAGAACCTCTTTTGAGAAATTCTCTCTGCTCCTTCTAGGCTTCAACTCATTTGCACCTCTTAAGAACAAAAATGTCCTCTTGTATTTCAATCACAATGAAATACTAAGTTCTGACGACCTCTTCTTTCACTTGGAAAATCTTACTAGCTTCCTTCATTCCTTAGCAATTCTACCCACATCCTCTGTGGAATTTCCTTTGTGAGCTGCAACAATACCTCTGCAGTAACAAGTCTCCTTCTTGCTACATATGCCTCACTAAGCTTCTCTCCTCTGAGCTCAGTCTTTTGGCATCTCTTTGGTTCCTTCCTCTCGAACCAATTGAGTACTCCTTGCTCTAGGTTGCTATAATATTATCACATTCTTATGCTGCTACTTGTGCAATAATATAAAGACAACAAACTCTCCAATCTTCAAATCAAATTAAAATAAAACATATCATCTCACCTTCAAGATCTCTACATGATCTTGTTCTACCATTCACCTGCACTTTGAATGGATTGTCCCTTGTTTCCTTGCATCTGCAATTTCTGCTACACATTATCTCTTTGTGCCTATTGTTTGTCAGATTAGAATATGATCTCTTCTTGCCTGCTTTCATCACCATTCACCTGTATACACACCTTCAAAACATAATTATGTTCTAAATTTTCTCAAAGAAATTTTCACACAGAATTTCTTTGTGCTGCTTTGACACCAAATGTTTCAACCACAATTATGCTCTGATATCAAAATGATGCCAGCCTAAGCCAACTTCACTCACAGTATGCATATAAAATGCATAATCTCATTTGTCTCAGGAATTTCAATTTCCCTGCCTAGTCAAACCTTCATAAATTAAGGTTTAAGGCCCCTTCATTAAATCTCACATGGAAATGTTTTAATTGACTGTCCATAGTGTTAACCTTAATCCTTTTGAGTGGGACTTTATTCAACCCTTCTTTACCTTTGGTTAATTCTTAATATCTGCTTGTCTTAACCATACCATGGTTAGACTTTGGTAAAACCCAACTTAAACTATAATACCTTTGACTCTGCTATTTCTATTATAACTCTAATATAATAGAAATATTACATAAACTAATTTAACCTTACCTTTCTACCATTCCATGACCTTGAAAATTTTCCGACGCTCACCTTTATCGCATTCAACATCCACCGTTGATTTCACTCCATCAGATCAATGACTGCTGCGTGATTTCCATTCATCCTCCGAAACTCAAACAAACTTAAACTACTGTCCATAAACTTCTCGAGTCGGCTCAGGCCCAAGTCTTATCACCTTCAATCTCCGATGTTAATCTTACCCTTCAATCCGATTGTTGATGGTTCACCTGATCAATAAACTAATCAACGATCCTCCACCATTTTATCAAAGCAAATTTGATCCAACGGTCAACAATGATATCAGACGAGCTACTTGCGCAATGTTTAACTGCCCTTACAGAGCCAATAAGGAATATAAATTCTTGATCTATAAATGTTCGGGTCCGAAATTGAAATTAAAGTTTGATCACTTTATGACTAGATATCCGTTGGATATAAGAGGCCTTCAAATCTATGGCTTGCGGGACTTCAACAAGCACATGGATTAAAACAAGCTTAACCCTCGTAGTTGACTATGAACTAAAAGTTTGAATATGTGATCGACAGCTAGGAGTGAGTGTGGGACTTTAGCCATGATCAAGGAAATTTGTACTCTCCTACCCCCGTAGTTGCTGATCACTATCGATCTAATAGATCTATCGATTTGATGATCCAGATCTATTCCTTCGTCATTCTTATTCCTCCATCAATATCTGTCGATCTAAATGATCTGATGACTCCTATGCACATTTACTTCCTTCCTTTGTGCCTTTAATTTCTTCGCCTTTACATGGTTTCTCAAAGTTCTCAGTGGTTTCGGGTTCCTCCAGGGTTTCTAGTCTTTGATTGTTCTACAACACAACTCCTCCTTGATTTAACTCTACATATTCTTAAACATTGTCACTCCTGAACTTCACATTGATCCTTCAATCAGATTCAATGATCTGACACAATCCTTCATCCTCACTTCTTCTCTGTGTTCTGCACGAACTCCCCGTGCATACATATACTATGCAAAAACTCTCTCTTCATACGCAATTTATCATTCAATTATTCAATCCACACACTTACACAATTTAGGAATTGAATCTTTATATATATATATATATATAAACAAATTATTACATAATGAGACTCTCTATCTCTCTGGCATGATTTTCTAATCAGTGGCCTCTATTTTCCTACCTATCGTAGGCTTACAATCAAATCTATCTAACTCTCGACTTGACTGACTAACCAGCTAACTCCTAACCATGCCTTTTAATCTTACATTTATACAAAGGGGTTCTACAACCATTTCCTGGTTTAGATCCATAATCTTCTCAACAAAATCCTAAAATCTCTTCCTTATCTCTAAGGATCCTCTCTAATCCACAAAATCATGAACTAACTCCAAATCTAAGTTTTACAATTAATTCTGAAATCTCTCAATCTAACAACTATCATGATTCAGTCATGTTATCCTACATTCGAGAACATTTACAAATATTCCTCACTATACTTAATTAAATCCCTATTCTAGCTTCTCTCATTAAAATCACTCAAAACCTTAATAATTACATTAATTCAAAACATAGGAAACCAACTTCCTTGAAAACACAAGACCGCCTATGTCTACTAAAATACAATGATATTGTTGCATTGAATGCTACTATATCAAGGGGGTGGAATCCCACCTAGAATTCTTGTGCTAAACAATACTCTACCAATGCTCTAAACAACTCCAAGGGAAGATGAAGTGTTAAGTGTAATAGTCAAAATATGTTCCACAAAATGAGTCCCTCGCCCTTTTATATTTTCTCTCCATCCTTCTAGACTCCTTTTTGTTATCACTCAGATTTTCTCTAGAATTTATTAGAAGAAATAAAAATACCGAGGTAACCACAAACCAACTTTTGTGCATAGGCTCTAGCCAATCTAAGTCTAAAGAGGGCTCTCTCTATATGATTTAGCTTTGTTTGATGGGATTTCAGACTAGTTCTTAGTTTTCGAGGGGTTTTTTGATTTATATTGAAGATTGGGTGGTGGGGATCTTTAAACAGATTGAAAGGATGATGTCTCTAGTCCATTGGGCTATGGAGTCAACAAAAGAGAATCGGGAGTAGATCAACTCACTAAAGGGAATGTTCAAAGGGCAAGATAGCAGAGTAGAGTGCAAGTCTTTAGGCGAGAGGGATGAAAAAGGTTTTAACCAGGGTGAGAGAGCAATTAAGAATTCTTAGACCGGGATTGAAACGAGGGATAGATGGTAATCAAAAACAAAGGGCAATTAAGAACCCTTTGCTATAGATTAAAATGAAACAACCTAAACTAAAGAGCAATTAAGAATTCGTTAACTTAGATTATCTGTAGAAAACATATAGTTGCTTAACTGTTATAGCAGAGTGTAATTAAACAAATTATAATACAATACTTCCAGTTATGGCATTCAGATTTAGATCAAAAGTATGAAAAACTTTAAGAGATAATAACAACGTGAGAAAATACTTGTCTACACTTCACTCTACAAATGAATCCTCTGAAATATCTAGTCTTTATTCATCAATCCAGCTTGCTGGCTCAGTCAATGCTCCAATGGATTTACAGTCTTTCTATCAAGAAATCTATAGAAATGTCTAAGAATCCACCTTATATAATTCGAATTATGAAGTATTTATACTAAGGTGTTATCACAAATATCTCAAACTGACTTGAGATTTAATCTAGGAAATACAAATATCTTCTCGGAGGAAGATAGAGGTAGCTAATGAACTTCCATCATGTTGTCCCTTTTATTGTGCTATTATTAGCTTTTGGTTTGTTTCTAGCTCTTTATGCTCTAGTTGTTTGAATAATTATGCTAGAGGCTTTATTTACTTCTGGCTTTCATCTGATACTCTCTATCACTGATACTCTTTCACTCTGATGACCTATCTTTATCCTTCACTATGTTTTCCCTTTTACTGTACAATTTAACCTTTTACTACATGTTTCAATAGTAAGTTCTTTTGTTTTTTCGTGTATCAGCATTGGGAAGTGGATATCGATCAAGTCTCAGTATGTTTTATCTTTTGCCTTCTAACTGTATCTCTGGTCTGGTTCCTCTATTTTAACTGTCCATGTCTTTGTATAGTTTTCTTCTTATTGGCTCTGTGTGTAATCATCTTCATCTTTTGTTTCTTGCATAATGGTCATCTTCCTCTGAATATAGGATTTTACCATGTTTCTGGTCGAGTCTTGGAGTAAACAGGTTCTACAATTAGTATCAGAACTATTTATCCAAGCTCCGATCTGTGGCTAATTGCCTGTAAAATTCAACAATAATTAAGAAAATATCGGTCAGTTGGAAGGGCACTTGATGGCTTTATTTGCACCGGGATGCTCAGGAAAGGGGTCATGGTAGTGTTTTGGATGTAAATGGTGGTGGAATCACATTACTGAGGTTTAGGGTGGCACTGAAGGGTTTTATGGGTTTATACAGTTAAATGGGTGAAAGGCTTGAAAACACAGGTTTTCAACGATTTAATTTCTTTAATGGGAAATTTTTAAATATGGCGTGAAATTAATATTTATGGAGGATAGGTAGATTATCATAACAACGGGGAGGCAGTTTTAAGGGTTGTCACATCGCTTTTGTGGTTGGGCGGTTTTTCAGATTGGTCACCCATGTATGTCAAAGCATGACACGTAGCCATTGGGGGGTCGGGGAAAACCACCTTATCGTGTGGTTAAATGTAGGCTATTGGGCTCGGCCAATAGGGTTGTGGTCCGTTAAATCTGAAATATTGTGATCTGATGGTAGTCGAGTGGAAAATTTGCGTGGAGGAAATAAACGGGAGTTGAGAGGGGGCCCAGGGGTTTTAATCACAGCAGCTTGGGATTAGTTTAGGGGTTAATAATGGGTTAAGTGATTGGGTGGGGCTTAATCATGGGATTAGGGAATCAGGTGAGTTTAATGTCGGGATTAACTTAGGTTTACTGGGATTAGGTAAACAAAGTAAAGTTGTATTGGGATATGGGTAATTTCTATAGTTTTTATTAAAACTAAGGGTTGGGGTATTTACATCGAGTTTTAATTATTATACAAGAAAAGGGTTATAATGGGATTTATATAATAAAATTAAGAATTAATATGAAATGAGCAGGTAGAGTGAGTTTTCCCTAAGTAAAAGAGTAAAAGATATGTGTTTGCACATATAGCTTTATACTTAGGATAAAAGACTTTTTGTGGCTTTTTGAGCGGAAAGGGATTTACATGGGGGGTTTTCACTTTTCTTAGGCAATTTGAGTTTAAATCTTAGGAAAGGGGTTTTACTTAGGGCAATGAGGAAAATGGTTTGTATGTAGGGGAAATGATTTTATGAAGTGGATTCTAGCACTTTTGTCCATAAGTCATTAAGTCGAGGGTCTGGTTCCACTAAAAGTCAGAGAAATGCTCTAAGCCTCTTTGACTTGTAGGATTAAAAGTACTTAGAACATACTTGCAGATAGGAAATTAATAAGTAAAGGGGAAAAGTGAATGAGGGGGATTTAATCATATGAACTTGTATCTAAGCATGATGCATGTGTTTTAATCCAATTAACTTTGTAGTTTAGCAACCTTTCTTCTACTTACCCATCTTACCTCTAACATATTTTCTTCATTTATTTGGGTGCATTTAGGCTAGCAAACCCTTATTCATATACTTTTATTTTGAAAAGTAATCTATCTAATTATAACCTTATATCATCCAAGGGCTTAGATTAAGCTTATGAGCTCCTTTTATTTTCTCAACCTAACTATGATCTCCCAAGATTAAACTGTTTGGTCAGATTTTATTCTCTAATCTATAAACATAAATTCCAAATCACGGAATAACCAAGATTAAATAGTTTGATTACCATGGATTGTGGCATTAATAACAAGTTGCACATAATCATTATTATGCATAAAAGTAAATAGTAGTGGAATTTATACTTGCACACTTTTATGGTGTTTTTTTTTTGGGGTTCATATATTTTGATTTTTCTTTGACCTTCTCTTATTCTTTTTGTCCTTTGATTTTTATTTTAGGACATATCCTCTTTACATTTTTTACATTTTTTTATAATATGGAAAACATTTGCAGAAAGCAAAGGTATGTGCAATATTACAAGGCTTAACCTTAGTCATTCAAAATTATGACTCCTATTCGTATAGGAACCTAACAATGGCTCCACTTGGGGATGACATTTCCTTGCGAAATGTTAAGAACTTTAGAGATCAATAGCCTTTGAAAGTACCCTTCTATGAATCTTCATTATTAATACTTATGATAGTGAATTTTTTGAAGCTCATGGCCTTCTCCTTGGGCTTCAACTTCAAAGATCATTATCCAATCCAAACTAGACTTTTGAAAATAGAATATATACAAATGAAAGTTAGCAATTAGGTTCAAAGTAATGGTTTAGCATTCGACCATTCACTGGCCTACCTACTACATCTGTACCATTAATTTCTCTCAAAAAGAAAGCATTATTTCCTCTATAAGCATAAATGACATAGGGAACTTTCCATAGGAAATCAAATTTCCCATGTTTTCCTCTATCTTACCTCCTTGAGTCCCACTTTAGCACTTTGTCACCAATGTAGAAATCTCCAGCCTTGGTTCTCTTATAAAAAATCTTCTTAATCTTTTCTTGCACAACTTGAGACTTGACATAGACCTCTTCTGTTGTTTTTTTTAGATGAATAGTTTGGTTGATTATTCTTTGGATACTATTTGGTTCAACATGTATTTCTTGAAGTATCTTCATTACTGGTACTCCCAAAGAGGATGGAAAGAGAGCTTCCATTCCATAAACTAGTTGATAGGGAGAAGTACCAATTGATTTCTTAGTCGTAGATTTGTTTGCCCATAAGGCATTGACTAGCTTTTTATTCCAAGTTTTCTTATTGTCCTCTAGTAACTTCTTGATGAAGTTTACTAGGCTCTTGTTTGAGGATTCTACCAATCCATTACCTTGATGGTAATATGTTGTGGAATGGCCAAGGGTGATATGGTATTTATTGTAGAAATATATCATTCTTTTGGATTTATAGGTTGCTACATTATCAGTAATGAGCTTAATTGGACACCCAAATGTAGATAGAATATTGGTTTCAAGGAAGGTTATGATAACCATATCTGTGGCTTGCCTTGAAGGTATGGCCTCTATCCATTTTGTAAAGTAGTATGTGGCAGTAAGGATCCATTTGTGTTGGGCAGAGGAGGGTGGGTGAATTTCACCAATGAAGTCTAGACCCCATTGTTGAAAAGGTATTTCAGCAGAGATTGGCTTGAGGGGTAAAGGTAAGAGCTTTTTCTTCCCCTAAAAAATTTGACATTTGTGAGAGGAGGTCACATATTTTTTGACATTGGAAAACAAGGTAGGCCAGTAGAAACCAACTCTAAGGATTTTATCTGCAATAGTCTTCCAATAAAGGTGTCCTCCATAGTCACCTGCATGAAACTCTTGTAAACATTTTTCAGATTCTTCTTTTAATAAGTAATTAAGAAGAATACCATCATGGTCTCTCCAAAAAAAAACATTGTCTAATATACAAAACCTTAAGGATTTTATTTTTAAAAACTTTCTTTTAGTCCTAGATAATTCAGGAGGAGCTTGTAAATTTAGTAAAACATAAATAATATCAGCATACCATGGTGATTCAAGAAAGGCCCGGCTGATTAGTGGATTCACCATCTCCTCTTCATTATCTATTGCTACAATAAAGTTCATATCCAAGGCCTGACAGTTCGATTCAACCATGAGCTTGGCTAAAACTTTGCCCTTGATTAACTTTGTTGGTTTAATTTCTATATCATACTCTAAAATAGTAGCAATGCACTTCCCCCTTTTTCCATCAGGACCATCTTGAGTTAGGATGTCTTTTAGTACTGAATTAGGAACGTAGGCTATTACGTGAGAATATAATATGTATACCCTAAAATATTTAATAGCTTTGACCAAAGCCAAGGCTTGTTTTTCCATTATGTTATATTTCAAGGGGGCATCTCTAAGAGCTTTGCTAAAGAAAGCAATGGGTTGTTCATAGCCCTGGTCTTTTTTTTGTAATAGGACTGCAACTATTGTGTGCTCTGAAGCAAAGGAAAATAAAATGAAATCTCTATCAAATTTGGGATTTATTAATACAGGCGTTTTAGTTAAGGCTAGTTTATTGTCTTCAAAGGATTTCTTAGCCTCAACAATCCATTTTATGGTGGAGTCTTTTTTCAGCATATTGTTTAGTGACCTAATTAATTCTGCTAGGTTAGATATAAATCGTCTAAGAAAATTGATTTTTCCTAAGAAAGCTTGTAATTCTCTAATGTTCCTGGGGTGTCTTATTTGTAAGATGGCTTCTATTCTTGCAGGGTCTATTCTTATACCATATTTCGAGATTATGTGACCTAACAAGTTTCCTTCCTCTAAACCAAACACAGAATTTTTGGGGTTCAAGGAGATTCCAAACTTCCTACATTTAATAAACACTTGCCTTTGATGATCTAAATGTTGATTGTCAAATTTTGAAAAAAACAATAATGTCATATAGATATATCACAAGGAAATCATGAATTTATTTAGAAAAGGCTATATCCATAGCCCTATAGAAAGTGGCTCCTACATTCATTAGCCCAAAAGGCATTTTCACACACATAAAAGTGCCCCAAGGAGTAGTCAAGGTAGTTTTGGGTTGGTCATCAGGATGAAATAAGATTTGATTATAACTAGAAAACCCATCCAACAATGAGATTCTGGTTGATCCAACTACTCTCTGTAAAATGTGATCCATTTTCGGGAGAGGGTAATTGTCTTTAAGTGATACTTATTGAGGTTTCCAAGATCCACACAAAGTCTGATCTCACCAATTTTCTTTCTAGTTGGCACTAAGTATGAGGCCCAATCAGAAAATCTGATTGGTGCAATTATTTTAGCATCATACATCCTCTGAATTTCTTTTTCTATCGTAGGTAATAATACATGATTGATCCTTCTTAGGTTTTGTTAGAAAGGATTTTGATTTTCTTTAATAGGAATAGTGTGCTGGATGATGTTGGTGTCATAGGATTTAATTTCCTCATAACCCCAAGCGAAAACATCCCTAAATTCTTTCAACAACTCAATGTATTTCACTTTTTCAGTTGGAGGTAATGATTTTGAAAGTTTGATCAGTTTGGGATTTTCATAAGTGCCTATATTACATTCCTCAAGATCAAGCCTTAATGGTTCCATTTTAGGTTTTCTAGGAACATCATTTGAATCAAATAAATATTCCAAAGGGGTTAATCCCTTTGGTAAGAAGTTATCCTTAAGATTAATTACTTCAGTTTCTTCATTTATCATTTCCTTAATCTCCATTAGTTCTAAGTTATCTACATCTGATTTGGTAAATTTAGTTGGGTTAATTCTATCTATTTTATCATCTTCTATCTCATTTATTTATCTTATCCTTAGTGTCAGGATCTATGGATGTATCAGTATCTATGTTATTATTTACAAACTCTTCTTCTGAAAGTAAAAAATTATTTATCTGTTTATCACTAGAAAATATTTACCATTTCTTCAAATTATCTGGAATTGTAGGTCTGTGCCTAATTTTAGCAGTGTACTGATAGTTAGGTTGGAAGGGTAATTTACAAGTGTTGGAAAATTTTTCTAAACTACGGGCTTGCGTGTTATGTTTTCTAGGGATTACTGCAAGCTTTGTTTCTAAGAAAGTGTTAAGTATTTCTACAATAGTATCTCTATAACAACTTAATCTAGGGTCTTTATTCATATATATAGGATCAATATGTTTTACAATTAGTTTAGAGTCTCCCATAACAGAAACTCTTTTAGCTCCTAGATTCCTAACTAACTTAAGACCTAAAATTAATGCTTCATATTCAGCTATATTATTTGTACATTTAAAATTCAATCTATATGCATGGCCTTCTGAGTAATTGTTTTCCAAATTGTATATCCACACTCCTACTCCTGCTCCTAACCTATTGAATGATCCATTAAATTCTGAATGCCATAATATCTCATGATCATAGTTTTGACTATCTGTTGGAACAAACTTCTCATCGTTCACAACAATTAGACCTTCTTGTTCACCAAATAGTTCTGTAGTCTGATTAGTCTCCTTTTGTGTAGAAACTACACTTTATTTTGGTTATGTATCAATACTGTCTAAAAGTGTTTCTTTAGTTCGATCAATATTATACAAGATAAAGGAATCAATATCTGAGTGCATGGAGTAGATGGGAAAGTTTTAAGGCCGATCCTGGCTACTTACCATATATTTCATTAAGGTTTCTCGGTATAGTTTCTTAGGTTGTCAAAAAATAGAGAATTTTGCATATGACATATCTAGTTGTAGAGATCCCTAAAGTTTGGCTCCCTGTGATATATGGATAACAACATGCCATACTTTGGTGGGATGTCAGCAACTACAATGTCCATAGGAATGATTTTGGCAGGATATTGGACTAAAGTAACACATAGGTCTTTAATTAATCCTAGACGCTTTACTTGAGTAGAGTCAAATGAGAATAAGTCATTGTAAGGTCTTGTAATGTCTAGGTTCAGTTTCTCCATCACTGATTTGGGCATTAAAATGTGAGAGGCCCTAGAATCCAACATTGCATTGTGTAAAATTTTGTCATGGATACTAAGGCTTATGTAAAAAGGAGGAACTCATCCTTCTAATGGTTTTCCATTAACATATGGACCAAATATAAGTTATGGTTTATCATCAAACAAGTTAATTGAATATCCTCATTTTCAGCAATGTTTAAGGTCTGGTTTATCTGTGATTTGTAAGGTTCATTCTTTATTAGTTCTATTAAAGGGATTGGAATCTTTAGCTTTGCTATCTCTGCTCCCAAATTGAAAGGTAAAGAGGTTTTTCTGTTTGAAGGTTTTGAGTTTTAGCAGTAGGTATTTTAGTAATATTGTTTTCTTTTTCTTTATTGGGGATCTGTTGATGTGGATATTGGAGTGGAATTGAAGTGGATGGTTGATCTGTAGAAGGTTGATCAGAGGTTATATCTACAATTATGGGGCCAGAAGGATTGGGGTTTTGCCTAGGGAGAATATGGAGGATTTTTGAAACAGGGGCTTATTTTATTTTCTTTGGTTGATTATGTGTTGTTTTCTTATTTTGGTCAGGGACATCTACATTCCTTTTGCTTCTTAGATTATATTTCTTGTGAACTTCGAAAATGGTAGAGTCATATCCTTGTTTATAATCAAATGATTCAATAGACTGTACCTGTAATTGCTGTAGCATATATAGTTCCTGCTCACCTTGGGTTAGAAAAGTAGTGTCTTCATCATTTACTCCCATCAGGTTAATTTGTGTATCATGCTATGGATTTTCTGGTTGGGACGTTTCTACATAATTTTCTTCAAAAAGGAGGCCTTATGTTTTGATCTGGTCTGTTTTTCCCTATGTTTTGGTTATTTATGAAATTTGGGTTTCTAATTGGAGGTGCTTGTTGGTTATCCCGTTGGGGTTTCCTTTCCATGTTACCTATTCCTTCCATTATTCTTTCCATGTTTTTGGCCAAGTTATCTATTTTAATATCAGATGGTGAAGTTTCTTCCTTAGCAGTTCTCTTTTCATTTCTAACTCTAGGCCTTTTGGCTAACAAATTAGCTTCTACACTAACAACTACACTTTGCATTTCTTCTAAATTAGGGGAGTTTATTTCCCTAAGATGGTATGACATATCAGTATCAAAACCATCAGGGAACTTTATTAACTCTAAGTCAAGTGGGGGTCTAAGTTTAACTGGGATTGCATTATATATATATTATTGAATCTAGTGCAGTAATCTTGAACAATTTCATTAGGTCCTGTATTAATATTCTCATATTCTGAAAGGGTTTGTAAGGGATTCTTTTTCTTTTCCCACCTATCAATAAACAACCTTTGGAAATTCGCTAGGTATGCTATATGGTTGGCAAGAAAGGCTTTAAATCACTTCTTGACATCACTAGTCAAAGATTGGGCAAAGAGTCTCATTTGGACATTAGCTTCATCTAATTCAAGTAGTTCAAAGAAGTCAGACATCTTGTTTACATTTTGTTGGGCAGTGTAGTGACCAATAGCATCAAACAAGGGAATATTACTCTGATAATCTGTAGGCATAGCGTGAAGTTGGGCAGGTAGAACAAAAGGAGTATATATGTTTGTCACTGTTGTTGGCTGGGAGGGGATAAGATGTGGGGTTGATATAATTGGGATTAATGCAGTAGTGGATGAAGAATCAGGACTAGTAGGTAGTGAATGAGTAATGATAGGTTGGTGAGGAAGTGAAGGTGTAAATGGTGGTGCAAAATGGAATTTAGGAGGTACTGAAGTCGAAGGGAATAATGGTGAAATCAAAGTAGTGGAGAACTGTTCAGAAAACTCAAGGGTAGTAGTAGTATTAATGGATGATTATGGAGATTTCAGAATAGACTCATCAATTGATCTATTGGCTTGTTGGACTTCAAGGTTTGCAATGAAATCAGGGTCTAGAACAGTTTCGTATATTTCACTTTCAGACTTTGTTTTAAATAATGAAAGATCAAATTGCTCATCAAAGGGAAGATCTTCTAAAAGTAACCACTCATCAGGACATGAATTAGCGTTAACTAAAGGTGTTTGACTAACTGAACTTTCTTATTTTTTAGATTTTCTTGAAATCGGGTTGGGATTATCAACTACTAGGGGAGGGTTGGGATCTAGATTAGCCCTAGTAAAACGAGTCTTCCTAGAAGCTAGAATTTTAAATTTTCTAGTTGTTATTGTAATATTTTTTAATATAACTTCTAACAAACGAATTTAAGAGGCTTAAACTATAGAATTAGAAATTTCTTAAAGCTTTATTAGGACTGAGGAATTGTTGGGTCCACAGTGGAGTTGCCACTATGTTACCAATTAGAATTTTCTCTAGAAGTTATTAGAAGAAAGAAAATGACCGAGGTAACCACAAACCAACTTTTGGGCAGCCAACCTAAGTCAAAAGAGGGCTCTCTCTATATGATTTAGCTTTGTTTGATGGGATTTTAGGTTAGTTCTTAGTGTTCAGGGGGGTTTTTGATTTGTATTGAAGATTGGGTGGTGGGAATCTTTAAATAGATGGATAGGATGATGTCTCTAGTCCATTGGGCTATGGAGTCAACAAAAGAGCAGCAGGACTAGATCAACTCACTAAAGGGAATGTTCAAAGGGAAAGATATCAGAGTAGAGTGTAGGTCTTTAGGCCAGAGAGATGAAAAAGGTTTTAACCAGGGTGAGAGACAAATTAAGAATTCTCAGACCGGGGTTGAAATGAGGAACAAAGGGTAGTCGGAAACAAAGGGCAACTAAGAATCCTTTGCTATAGATTAAAAGTAAACAACCTAAACTAAGCAGAAATTAAGAATTCATTAACTTATATTGTTTGTAGAAAACATATATTTGCCTAACTGTTATAGCAGAGTGTAATTAAATAAATTCTGATACAATACTTCCAGTTATGGCATTCAGATTTAGATCAACAGTATGAAAAACTTTAAGAGATAACAACAACATGAGAAAAAACTTGTCTACACTTCGCTCTGCATATGAATCCTTTGAAATATCTAGTCTTTATTCATCAATCCAGCTTGCTGGCTCAGTCAATGCCCTAATGGCTTTACAGTATTTTGATCAAGAAATCTATAGAAACGTCTAAGAATCCACCTTACATACTTTGAATTGTGAAGTATTTATACTAAGGTGTTATTACAAATATCTAATACTGACTTGATATTTAGTCTAGGAAATACAAATATCTTCTTGTAGGAAGATAGAGGCAACTAATGAACTTCTCTCATGCCATCCCTTTTATTGTGGTATTACTGGCTGTTATGGTTTGTTTTTAGCTCTTTATGCTATTGCTGTTTGAATTATTATGCTGGAGGCTTTATTTACTTTTGGCTTTCATCTGATACTCTCTGTCACTGATACTCTTTCACTCTGATGACCTGTCTTTATCCTTCACTGTGTTTTCCCTTTTACTGTACAATTTAACCTTTTACTGCATATTTCAATAGTAATTTCTTTTGTCTTTTGTGTATCAGCATTGGAAAGTGGATATCGATCAAGTCTCAATATGTTTTATCTTTTGTCTTCTAACTGCATCTCTGGTCTAGTTCCTCCGTTTTAACTATCCATGTCTCTGTATATTTGTTTTCTTCTTTGTTTGTAATCGTCTTCATCTTTTGTTTCTTGTATAATGGCATTCTTCTTCTGAATATAGGATTTTAATAGTTTTCTGGTCGAGTCTTATAGTAAACAGGTTCTGTGACTAGTATCAGAACTGTTTATCCAAGCTTTGATCTTCAGCTAATTACCTGTAAAATTCAACAATAATTAAGAAAATATCAGTCGGTTGGAAGGGCGCTTGATGGCTTTATTTGCATTGAAATGCTCGAGAAATGGGTCGTGGCCATGTTTCGGATGTAAATGGAGTTGGAATCACATTGCAGAGGTTCAGGGTGGCACCAAAGGGTTTTATGGGTTCATACAGTTAAACGGGTGAAAGGCTTGAAAACATGAGTTTTCAATGGTTTAAAGTCTTTAATGGGCAACTTTTGAATCTAGCGTGAAATTCATATTTACGGAGGATAGGCGGATTATCAGAACAACATGGAGGCAATTTTAAGGGTTGTCACACTGTTTTGTGGCTTGGGCAGTTTTTCGGAGGGGTCACCTGATGTATGTTAGAGCGTGACACGTAGCCATCGGGAGGTCGAGGAAAACCACCTTATCAGGTGGGTAAAGGTAGGCTATTGGGCTCGGATGATATGGCTATGGTCTGTTAGATATGAGCAATTGTTATCTGACGATAGTCAGGCGGAAAAGCTGCGTGGAGGAAATAAACAGGATTTGGGGGGGGGGGGGGCAGGGCTTTTAATCATAATGGTTTGGGATTAGTTTAGGGGTTAATCTTGGGTTAAGTGATCAAGCAGGGATTAATTACGGGATTAGGGAATTGGGTGAGGTTAATGTCAGGATTAACTTAGGTTTACCGGGATTAGGTAAACGAAGTAAACTTGTATTGGGATATGGGTAATTTCTATAGTTTTAATTGAAACTAAGGGTTGGGGTATTTACATCTGGTTTTAATTATTATACGAGAAAAGGGTTATAATGGGATTTATATAGTAAAATTAGGAATTAATATGAAATGAGCGATCGGAGTGAGTTTTTCCTAAGTAAGAGGGTAAAATATATGTGTTTGCATGTATTATCTTTATACTTAGGATAAAAGGCTAATTGTGCATTTTTGAGTGGAAATGGATTTACATGGGGGGGTTTTGCTTTTCTTAGGAAAATGGAGTTTAAACCTTAGGAAAAGGGGTTTTACTTGGGGTAATGAATGAAAATGGTTTGTATGAAGGGGAAATGATTTTATGAAGGGGATTCTAGCACTTTTTTCGATAAGTCATTAAGCCGAGGGTCTAGTTCTACCAAAAGTCAGAGAAATGCTCTGAGCCTCTTTGACTTGTAGGAGTAAAAGTACTTAGAACATACTTGCAGATAGGAAATTAGTAAGTAAAGGGAGAAAGTGAATGAGGGGGAGTTAATCATATGAACTTGTATCTAAGCATGTTGCATGTGTTTTGATCCAATTAACTTTGTAGTTTAGCAACCATTCTTCTACTTATCCATTTCTTACCTCTAACATATTTTCTTCATTTATTTGGGTGCATTTAGGCTAGAAAACCCTTATTCATCTATTTTTCTTTTGAAAAGTAATCTATCTAATTATAATCTTATATCATCTAAGGGCTCAGATTAAGCTTATGAGCTCCTTTTATTTTCTCTACCTAACTATGATCTACCAAGATTAAATAGTTTGATTTCCATGGATTGTGGCATGAATAGAAGTTGCACACAATCATTATTATGCATAAAAGTAAATAGTAGTGGCATTTAGACTTGCACACTTTCATGGTCTTTTTTTTTTTGGGTTCATATATTTTGATTTTTCTTTGACCTTCTCTTATTCTTTTTGTCCTTTGATTTTTCTTTTAGGACACACCCTCTTTAAATTTTTATTTTTTTTTATAATATGGAAAACATTTGCAGAAAGCAAAGGTATGTACAATATTACAAGGCTTAACCTTATTCATTCAAAATTATGACTCCTATTAGTATAAGAACCTAACACTTTTAATTTTCCACTTAATTATTTTTCCACCATTTTAATAAAATAATATTTTTTTGCCAATCTACAATAAAATACCACTTGCCACCTTTCTCCAAAATACTAGTTTCCCCTTTTAATTAATATTACCAAAATTCGGCAAAATTCTCATGCTCACAAAATTGGGGATATTACATAGAGGCATGTAACATAACAATATATATTCAGAACATGACTCATAGAGAATTGGGGAAGAAAATGCTAGAAGGGGCCTTCACAAGGAATAAGCTAGAAGTCAATCACTTCAATATCTTAGGCAACATTGCTTATTGCCATGTGCTAGATGAGAAGAGAAAAAAATTGGATCAGACTACAAAGAAGGGGTTCCTCGTTTGGTATAGTGAAACCTCCAAGGCATACAGGATCTACATTCCTAGAAATAGGAATATTGAAATGAGATGGGACGTAAATTTCATGGAAGATCGAACTTTCAAGAGATATCGTGAGATGCCTTGAGTTGATCAAAATCAACCAAATGAAGCTCCATTGGTCCATCAGCAGGAGCAACCAGTAGGACCACCAATGGGATAGTCATAGGGATCCAATACATTGTCCAGTACTAGAATTTCCTTAGGTTCAGGGGATCTAGTGATATCTTAGCATACAGAGTAGTTGAGGCAGGATGAGTAGGAGCTAGTGGAACCTCCCACTGCCAGTGGCTGAACCAACAAAGAATTTTTTCAAACATTGAGATATGAAGAGTAGTTCATTGGAGCACCTAGAATGAACAAAAGAGAGCACAACTAACTTGATAGGTACCAAGAATTGGTAGATTAGGTTGTAGAACCTTCCATCATTCACGAAGTTGCACAACATTAGGTGTGGGTGGATACCATGGTAGAAGAATACAACTCTATCATGATGAATGATGTTTGGAAGGTGGTGTCAAGGCCTAAGGACATGTCAGTTGTAGGTTCTCGGTGGATCTACAAGATCAAATGTGTTGCAAATTGAAGTGTGGAGAAGTACAAGGCTAGGTTCGTGGAAAAGGGGTATGCATAGAAAGAAAGGATATATTATGAGGAGAGCTTCACCCCAGTTTCCATATACACTTCTATTCTGTCATTTATATCCCTAGCAACTTAGATGGGGTGGAAGATCCACCAGATGGATTTCAAGATAACATTATTGAATGGGGTAATAGAGGAAGAGGTATACATAGCCAGAGGTTTTTGAGACTCATGAGAGGCAGACTCATGTTTGCAAACCAAAGAAATCTATATATGAGCTTAAGCAAGATCCTAGGACATGGTACGATTAAATTGATAACTACTTGCAGCAGATGGGATTCGTCAAGAGTGATGTAGATCCCAACCTTTAATATTTGATGGTAGAGGGTGAGCCACTCATCTTAGTATTGTGTGTGGACTATCTCTTATTGACAAGGTCATGAGGGCTCATAGAGGGCTGCAAGAGGAACCTGACAACAGAGTTTGACATGAAGGATTTGGGATTAATGCACTATTTCTTAGGATTCAAAGTGTAGCAGAAGGATGGGGAGATATTCCTTGGTCAATGAAGATATGTTACTGATATTCTGAAAAGATTATACAACCATAGTATGGGGATCAATCATAACAACATTAATAGAGCATCCAATAAGGTATGAGGGTTGAAAATAGTAGAATAGGGTTGAAGTATTGAAAAGAAAATGGTTCTAAGAATGTGAATATGATATGGTGAAATACATAGATCACATGTTTTCAATAGCTTTCTTATTACAATTTCAAAAAAATTTAACAAATTAAAATGTCTAATGTTAGTTTTACCTCAAGTTTAATTTTTTTACTGCTACATGCCTTCAAAACCCCATTTTGATGAAGAAAAGACATTGTTGTGCACAAATGCAGAAATCTGGCCCAATATGTGCACGGTGGTGAAAAATGAAAATCCCCCTTAAAAATTCGTTAAAAAGTCTTGGAAAATTCCACCTTTTTGGAATTCTCCACACGTCTTACTTAATTTACCGTATTCTGAGAAAACCCAGTAGCTGATATCTATATATAATATATATTATATATATATTATATATATAATATATATATATATATATATATATATATATTATTTTTTATTTTTTTGTTTTTTTTTCTACTCCAATATCTTGCAATATTTGTGACAAAATTGCCTCTGAAATAGGCTGCAACAACAAAAAAACAGGTCGTTACTACAATAGCTGTAGAAACTACAACTTTTCCTAGTTGTTGAAGAAAATGTAAATTTTTGAAGAAAGTTGGTTTCTCTGAGTTTGAACTGTTGATTTGGATTGTGTACTGCATGCTAAAGTAGAAACCATGAAACATAATGCATATTGACTGAAATAGACCCAATTTTATTGTTTTTCTTGAAAATGAAATGAATGAAAAAGAGTTGTAGTGGTGCCATCATGTTGTTGTTGAATGAAAACAAGATGAACATGCTACTACAAGAAACCAATAAAATGTACTGCTGCAAGTTGTTGTTGATTCCATAAAACCATATAATCTTCATCGAATAAAAAATTCATGGTACAATTTTTACCATGCGAATGAATGTGTCAAAGTTGAGCATGGAAAAAAATAATTGGATTACTAATCAATGATGAAAATCATTAACCAATGCGAGACAAATCACTGTTAATTTAAATGAGTGTTAAGGTACCTGAGCACATCTTAACAGGGACAAATGAATGTGTTGAAGTTGATTCGCCTACAAGATATGACAATCTAGAGACATTGTTTTATTCCCATTATTGTCAATGAGGAGGCTTCCATTTATGTATGAAAATCACAAGGCACTCCAAATAATCTATGATCTTGATCCCATATAAGGTGTTGAGGTCAATGGGACAAGCTCTATTAAAAGGTGGGCCTTAAGGAATCCCACATAAGCCAACTCAAGAATAGAACCAAAAATGATTTGAAGAACCATAATAAAAGATTGAAACCATCATAAAAGTGCATAAATTATTGTGACCATTACTCGCTAGTTGCCTGGTTTTCAAGAAAAAATCAGGTCCAATTATGTCAACAAGCTGGTTTTAGCAATAGGACTTTTTTTTTTCTCTTTACTTTATTTATTTATTTATTTTTTATATTTCTTACTCTACTTGAAGAATAAATCTCATTCAAGTATATCAATACTTCCAATGGAACCATGTATGTAACAAGATGATAGATAAACTTGTATGCTTGTTTGAAAGATACGCTTTGATATGTACCAATATATGAGAGACCAACTGCCTTGATTGAGATGATGGTAGAAGATACTGAGGAATGGAGTACTAGGATTGAATGACTATCTTGAACCAAGATTCAATGTAATCCTGCCTTCCTTGGCTTCTTTCTATCATGCCATGCAAGTATTCAGAGATGTGATCCACATTTACAGAATTCGGTGATAGACATGCATGAAACTTTTCAATCTCAGGTTCCCACAACTGCTCTTCTTTAACGTGAATCCATGATTCTTGGACCTTATCTGAATCTTATTCTTCTGGTTTTTGTTCTTCAATGACAATTGGAGAATAATTTTTCAATACCTCAACATTGTAATTGGATTGAGGTGTTTTATTATTGTAGATATGAAACAGTTGTGCATGTAGTGGAGTGTGTTAACGCTCAGGTTGTCCCTTGGCTCCTTAAGGGATGCGGCCGAGGTAACCCCAAACCAATCTTTGCACTGCAGGTCCTAGCCTACCTGCAATCAGAGAGGGCTCTCTCTTCGTAATTTAGCTTTGTTTAGGGTGATTTTAGGCTAGTTATTGAGTACAAGGGGTTTTGTTTGTGTTTTGGTGGGAAGGAGGATGGTTTCAAGTAGAGAGGCAATGCATAGTGTGATAAGTTTCAAACCATTAGGCATGGAGTCAGGGAGTAGGACTGTTGGTGCGTTTTCTTGGTCACAAGAGGAATATGGAGCAGGATAGCTGCTCATGAAACAATCATTCAAGCTAAAGAGATGGATTGAAAGGTTAAGGAATGAGAGGCAACAAAGAATATCTCATTCAACATAACAGAAGGAAGGTGAAAGAGCTCTATCTAGGAGCAGTCAAAAATCCCTAGATAACTACCAAACATGGGTGAAGTTGAGGAAATATGAGCCAAAGGGAATTCATATTCATTACCAATTCAGATGAAAACATAAAGAAACAGCAGACCTTGAGCATAGAGTGCAGCCAAGCAAGTTTTAAGCTAATCTTTCTTTCTGCTATTTAGATGGTGATACATGTATAATATGAGCATATATCATTGAAAACAGAGGTGAGAGGTACTTATTAAGTCATGTTGCAGCACTAGAATTCCATATTTCACCCTTCAAAAATTAAAAACATAGCACACAGTCCATTCTCCAAGCTTTCAGCAGTCTTTGATTAAGGAAAACATGTCAGATGTACAGAACGAGTCTCTCTTGGAGTGTATCAACCGATTCCCCATTTAAAACTATCTATAGGGTGGTTTATAAAGAAAAAATATTTACAGACTTCCCTTGAATAGGTGTCAAGGGGGAAAAATATCTCAAAAAATATCTCTAAAGTAGATCTAAAAGATATTTGTGTAGTAATTGTCTTCAATTCAAAGTTGTGCTGGAAATAAATGCAACAAAATATCTAAAAGAGCTGCGCTGGGGCAGCTGGCAACTCAAGTCATGCAACTAAGGGTTGCGCATGAGAGAGCAGCCTCAAAAATGGGTGAACAATGGTCCTTGAGCCGTGTGCTGGCCTCATGGCCATTACTCTGTAATAACTGTGCATTGGGCATGCAACGCTGCCCTCAAATGTGGCTCGATACACTGTATTTTCAATAACTGGGCATTGAATCCTTTTGTCTACACTTTCAAGTGGTCTCAAGGCCCAAAACTGTGAGTTGGTGAGCCTTTAAGGATCAGAGCTACTTTATTGACTTTGTTGGGGCCTTTTGATGTTCACCTGCTTTGGAAAATAAATATCTTTCACTTGAAAACCTTCACTAATACTCTTTGCTGCATCCTGATACACTTTGGCATGCATCTGGGCTCCTTCTTGACCTCTGAATGCCTTTGAACTGTTCAATCACCCATTTATGGCCACTGCTTGGCCTTCTGCTTCCTTTGGAGTCGTTATCGGCCCCTTTGATAACTACAATCATTTACATATTTCATCTCTCAACTAAACTCCAACACGAAATCCATTGTTATTGATTGAAGTTACAGAAGGAAAATAATTCCAACAGGTTTCAACTTTTTGTGTTCTTCTATTAACATCTTAAATAACTGAACTAGATTTCCCTTGGCCATGTTTCTCATAGAAAAACTGAATACCTGCTGATCATAGTTTCTACCATCCACCTGTGATTATGTTGTGGAGGAATTGGCAGTATTGCCTTGCGGAGTATCAACTCTTTCACCAGAGTCCTTTTGCAAACTATTCTCCCTTCTATAACACTCCTTGGCACCCTGGAAAATTGTCCCCAATTTCTTTAAAGCTTTGGCTCGTGCATTCAATATATTTTTGGAACGGTGCTATCTCTAAGAACAGCATGGCAAACATGTAATAATGTCGATTCAATACCTGCGACATTTATTTTCCAAAGAGAACTAATCATTGCATCTTAGTTCTCCAGAAGATACGTTGATAGAACCTCCTCTTTTACAGTACCACTCTCAAACTTTTGCTTCAATCCTTGCTGCATTTGCATTTAAGTAATGGCCCCTGATGCCGCTACAACTTGAGATTTGATGAAGTGCCCCTTATCGCGCACCCACTCTGCCAAAAAAGGAACCCCAACGAGAAATACATTCTTTCCAAGTTGATTTGCTGCTTGCCTTGTATAAATGTATCCTATTGTGTGCAGCATAGGCTCGCCAAAAGCTGCATTGGACAGAAGACGGGCTTTTGCATTTGCCCAATCCACAAATTCTTGTTTTCGCCCCTCAACATAGGGCTGAAGTCAGACTTTCAGTGTCTCCACAAGCTTCTCCTCCCGCTCTTTCTGCAAGGCCTTCATTCTATACTTAACATTTTCAACATTTTAGTTCTTGCCCATTCTCTGCCACATCAACTGAAGCCATTGAAGAGAGAGCAAGTTGCCCAACATAATCTTCAAAATAATCACTACCAAAGAGCATGCCAAAGACTGCAGCGGGATCCAACATTGATTCTTTTGACACTCCTGCCTTTCCATATTTTTCATATTCCTCACGTTGTTTAGGATCACTGAGAATTTGATACGCCTCTCCAAGTACCTGGAATTTATGATGCGCTTCAGGGTCATTGGGATTCTTGTCTGGATGAACTTGCTTTGCCTTGATATAATATGCTTTTTTGATCTCAGATGCTGAAGCATTGACGCTCACTCCTAGAAATTCGTAATACTCTGTGTCCTTGGCCATTCTTTAACTAATGAAAGAACGAGATATCACAACAGCGGGGAGTAACACGAAGAGGATTCAAACTTCGCTAACGAGAGTAGACGAACATGTATTTCGGAACTTGTCCAGGGTGCGCTGAGGAGAAGATCTTGCATTTGGAGGCACTCAAGGCCTGGAGCAATCTCAAAAATTGTTGAGGAAAGCATCACCCTTTGTATCTTTGGTGGGCATCACCCTTTGTATTTTTGGCGGGCACAGGCACCGCATACTAATCAAACAAAAACAACCCTTTTCTTAAAAACAGGCGAAATGCCTTTATAACACGAAATTTCATCAAAAGGTGGAGCTGGGCGGACACTGTGAAAAAGGCTAAGGCCTAGGAAATCAGAGGTGTTTCCTTAGTGCTTTGAATGGTTTATAAGGCATCGGAAGGGGTCCGATAGCCCAAAAAGGAGGAATTTTCATGCATTTGAGGGATTTTCATGGTTGTTTGCATGATTTTTGGGATTTTCATGCCTTGGAAGGAGTCCAAGATGCATGAGAAGATGGTTTGAGGGGGGCAATGAGGGTTCCTGCTAAGTTTCAGGAAAACTTAGTAATTCCCAAGCACACTTATGGTTATTTTTCAACCAGAGGGAGGGGATAAGTATATAGGGGAGTTATTTAACATAGTTTTAGTAGGGGAAGGGGAGATAGATAGGGAGTTACATAATAAAGTTAGCAGTTAATACGAATTGTGACAAGAAAGTGCTAAATGTATAACTCTTAGGCTATAAAGGGAAAATAGGACTTGTAGAGGAAGTATGAACATTCCTTGAGTAAAGCAGATCTTTACCAAGGCAATTGATATGAAAAATGATGAGACTAAGAGATATCAAGCAGATCTTGACCTCTTTAGGGAAAGTTAGTGAGTGATTGAGGAAAGAGGAAGAAGGGGAAGTTAGGCATGCCTCGCTTGAGCTCCTCCAAATGGAAAATTGCCTTATGCTTGAGATGTGAATGGATATGACACTTGAAAACATGAAATGGATCACAAGCCATGATTCTGCAACCACAAAGCTACCTACCCAGCCTACTTACCTAGCATTTTGTCTTCTTTTTGGTTTAGGTGCACTTGAACTAGCAAACCCAACTTTTCAACTTTTCTTTCAGCTACCCTCCTATCTAAATCGATCCTTATCTCTTCTGGGGCTCAGATTAAGCTGATGAGTGCCCTTGTTTCTCTACCTATTTACAAATCTGCCAAGATTAAGCTTGTTTGGACAGATGTTCATCTCTATATTCTTCAGCAAGCAATTGAAACCTAGGGAGACCAAGATTAAGTTGTTTGGCCCTCCTTTAACTGAAAACTCATAAAAATGGATCAACTCATAAAAAATGGAACACAGCAGGGGCATTTAGGCCAACACACACTCAAGACCTCTTCTTTGGCCTCTTAAGGAAATATGGAACATTGCAGCATGCAAAGTATGACATATTTGGCATGTAAAAATGTCGATCATGAAAGATGAATACCTGTTGCAATAGGAGGCTAACAGTGGCTCCACTTGGGGATGGATTTTCCTTGTGAAAAGCCAAGAATAGTAGGTCAGACTGCCTTGATCTTCTATTGTTGATGTGGAACTGAAAACAATTCTTTGTTGGCTACTAAAAGACTGGAATTTTGAGATCTGAACAGCACTCTCCTCAACTGAATTACTGTGAACTATATAGCATCACCTGCTTTCTTCTGCGTGCTTAATGTTATGTATAATGCTGCCTGAGCATTTACTTTGAAATATACACAAAATAGGGAACAAACTGGTGTACTCTCCTTTGCTTCTGTCTAGAAAAAGTTGCAGATGTGAAACTAACAATGCTTCTTTCCTTTGATACTATTGACTGAAGTGGGAAGCTTGATTGTAGCACTTCTAACTGAATTTGATTTGATATAACAGCGCTGATTTGTCTTGTTCTGAGTGCTCTGTATATAGTTGAAACTGCTTGTTCCTTTCCTTTTGAAACCGCTTCAAAACATGGATAAAAGGAGCATTTTCTTTTATTGGCTGCCACATGATTTAAGCTCAAACTCTGAAAGCAACCTCTTTTAATTGAATCGCTGTAAAATACAGCGCTGGCCCTTTATCCACTGAGTGTTTTGAATGTAATGCAATCTGCCTTGGGAAGTCTTCTGTTTTGACAAATTCAAATGACACAACAAATGGAAGTGATAAATTGGAAAATCCTGCCTCATATAATCTGTAACTAGATTGAGCATTCTCCTGAACATTGACAATCAAATTGTCATAATTAGGTACATTCGGGCGAATAATTTTAAATTTGCGAGGCTCTGTTGGAGACAAATCCTCAATTTCAGCAAAGTAAGAGAATGCCCAACCATATCCAGGAAATCCATCCAAATTCATCCAATATGACAAAACCCCTTTTTCACCTACAACAGCTGTTTGCATCACTTTTTTTGGTGGGTATTCATCTCTTCCAGTATCAACAGGCCACCTAGTATGAATTTTGGTGGTGCCAGGAGCTACACCTACTAGAAAATTTGGCTTCTTAACAGCATCAGACTCCCATATCCGATCATAAGGATCATCAGGATCCCTGATTGAGTCATTATTGGAAGCACCAAAGTTTATCCTTGCAGAAACTTTAAGAAATGTCTCTGCCTTAAATTCTGTATAGTAAATGGAGCCATTGAATTGTCGAAGTTCAAGAGTAGAAATAAATGGCAGACCAGTTGAATCATTGGAGAGACACACACTAATTGAACTAGACTGTGCCAATAAGATCAATTCTTCCACTTCTAGCATATCACTCTTGGATATCACAATTGTCGACCAAAGGGTTGCACCAAGAGAGAGATCAAATTTTGGATAGACAATACTATTGTCAAAATTGCCATACAAGAATGTCACTCTTACAAGGTACCTTGTCCTTTCCTTCACATTCAATGTGTAACAATATTTTTTATTATCTGCAGAGAAGTATCTTAATGTTTGATATTGCTTCCGAGCTTCACCTACAACTGATATACTTGCTACAAATCCTCCAAAAGTGAAATTGTTATCAGAAACCCACTGAAGTCCAGAACGGTCTGTGTAAGATTCATTCCCTCCACAATCAAGACTTAGAAAACTTCATTCAAAAATTCTTGTTTTCCTTGATGAGAATCGATTGACAAAACCTTAAGTGCAACTTCCACACCATCTTTTGTTATTCCATAGTACACAGGTCCATAGCCACCGAATCCAATCTTTTTTTGAAACCTTTCAGTAGTTTCTTCTAACTCAGCTAGTGTAAAACAATATGACAATTATACAGTATTATCACTCGATACAGCATCCTGCTCTTCTGAGAATATTAGGGAAGGTACTGGAGGCTTCGCAGCATATTTTTCAGCAGATTTTTTAATTGACCACCTCCAGTAGGAGCCAGTAACTGCTGCAGCAAATATCAGTAACACTGCCCCAACTGTAATGCCAATAATTAGTGCCACGTGCTTGCCTCTGGACCCTTCGATATGAATATTTTCATTTTCAGAGTAATTGAAAATCAGATCTTTATCCAGTAATTGGTGAGCGACAGTTCTAGACAACAGGTTATTCTGCACATACAATTCTTTCAGGTTTGGCAAATCTGCCAAAGACAAAGGTAAGGTACCACTCAATTGGTTATATTCAAGGTTTAATCTCTTTAAGTTAACTAAAACACCAAAATCAGGCAACGAACCATTTAGAATGTTGTGATCAAGCCACAAATAAGTTAGCACTGTCAAATTCAATATTTGTAAAGGTATCTGCCCTGTCAAATTTTTTCCTGACAAAAAGATTGCAGTAACCCTTGGTCGTACGAGAGAGAGAGAGAGAGAGAGAGAGAGAGAGAGAGAGAGAGAGAGAGAGAGAGAGAGAGAGAGAGAGAGAGAGTGGGAGTGTGGGAGAGAGAGAGAAAGAGAGAGAAAGAGAGAGAGAGAGGGAGAGTGGGAGAGAGAGAGAGAGGGAGGGAGAGAGCGAGAAAGTGAAAGACAGCAGGAGAGAGAGAGAGGGGGAGAGAGAGAGATAGAGAGGGAGAGAGTGAGAGAGAGAGAGCGAGAGGGAGAGAGAGAGAGAGAGAGAGAGAGAGAGAGAGAGAGAGAGAGTGGGAGTGTGGGGAAGAGAGAGGGAGAGACAGAGACATAGGGAGATGGTGAGTGTTAGCACCTAAATCCGCTTCCAGCTGAAGGAAGGCAAAATTCAGGGTAACCACAAACCACGCTCAGTCTGGTAGCTAGCCCTACCAGAATAGGAGAGGGCTCTCTCCGGGTCACACTCAGTGAATAGATGAACGAAAAGGACTGAGATGACTTTCAAAAGAACTATTTATCTTAGGCTAGCAAGTGAAAATGAAAATAATGAATGATTTTGTGAATGACAGTGTTTCTAGGATGTTATGGGACCACCCGACTTCAATGAACAGAAAATTTAACATGAAGGTACAGATTATTTCGTGAGGCAAGGTAGGCTGAAAGCATAGCAATTTAGTTTAGAAATATGGCGGAATGGAGAAAGATTGATTAAGAAGTTTAAAAGGGCATGGGCGACATGAATCCTTTTCAAACAGAAGAATGAACACTATATATGAAATTTTCCCACAGGTAGAGCAATAAAATTGAATTCTACCTGATCTCACTCGAAAAATTTCACCAGAAATGGATACAAATGAAACTATGGAACATAACAAAGAAATGGAGAGAATGTTTAAGAAGGTGAAAAGGGCATGGACAACATGAATCCTTTTCAACAAAAGAATGAAACATTGCACATGAAATTTTCCCACAGGTAGAGCAATAGAATTGAATTCTACCTGATCTCACTCGAAAAATTTCACTAGAAATTAATATGAAATGAACTATGAAACATAATAAGATACAAATGAAACATAAGAGGCACATTTTCTACACTCACAACCACATGAATCTCATGAATCAGAGCTGTTTCCTTTCATTAATTCTCTGTAAAAATATACAATGAAGAAACAAAGTTTCTTTCCCACAGTGTCCCAGAAGTTACAAGCCAACCAACCAACTTTCCAAATAACTTGCATACAATATATAGAATGTGTGAGGAAGAGATAGAATTCCCAGGGGTTGGGAAGTTACTCAAATCATTTCCAAATGGAGATGGAGAGCCAACCATCAGCTACAGGTGCAGCGCTGCAAATATGACATTTGGCTTTGGGTTGACTATTTGCCTTCCTTCGCCACTTGGATAGAAGCCAATCTGGAGATAAAACTATTTAAATTCCACCTTTGGTGCCAAAAAACCGAAGAGTAGTTTACCAGGCCCACTTGGAGAAGTCGCGACCCGAAATTTCGTGAAACGGGAGCAAACTGGGCAAAATTTCCTCTGTGCGTCGCGCACTTTTCTCTATGCGTCGCGCTACTTTTGGGCCTATTTTGGGGCACTTCCAGATGTCCAAAATGTGCCCAAGTGGGCTTATTGGAAAGCTTGGCCTGTCTACTTTCTAACCCCATTAGAATTTATGAATTTGAAGCTGATTTGCCCCTCCAAATATTCATTCTCCCAAGACTGCTTTCTGTGTGTCCAAAAAGTGGTAGAAAGGCCATATTTGGGTGTTTTTTGACCCTTAGGAGACCCAAAACTTATTAAAATTTCTAGCTCAGCCACCAGTAGATGTATTTTTCTATGCTGAATCCAAAAATGAAAACCTTTTCTCGATTGGAGTGCTATAATTTTAGCGCCTCGCAGGGTGCGCGACGCACAGGGAGAAAATCCCTGTTTTTTTGCCCAAAAATTTGTCAAATGACCCAAAATGCCTCAAAAATGCTCCAAATTTCTTGTCTGGGCACCATTGGTCATGATTTTCCATGCTGAATCCAAAAATACAAGCCATTCCTCATTTGGAGCTCTATATTTTTAGCGTGGCGCAGGTGCGTGGCGCATAGGGAAGTGGCGCGGCGCACTGGGCTTGAGGCGTGGCGCATATAACCTGTGCGTAGCTATTTTTCGGAAGACTTTTGGAGGCCTTCCCGATGTCCCAATTGGGTGTAGGATAGCTTGTTGGAAATTTATTTGAGTCTAATTTCCAATAAAACTATAATTGTTCAATTTGGAGTTCATTCGCCCTATGAAAAATCAAATCTCCCAAGATTGGTCAAAATGTGCCACATGAGGCTGCCTCAAGGCAGAGTACTGTTTCAGGAAACTTTTGAATGTCTTTCTCAACCCCAAATTGAGCTCAGGATAGCTCATTGGAAATATCTTTGTGTCTAGTTATCGTTTGAATCATCAAGAAAGTCATTTGGCCAACAGAGCTGGGAGAAAACTTGCTTTTCCTGATGTCGCTCCAGAGGTGCATCAATTCTCTCGAGACAATTGTATTTCTGACATTTCTTCAGAACCATGACACCTGTGTAAAAAGTGAAGGAGGTTTTTCTTCCCTGGTCTGTTGTCGACAAAAAATTCTCTCAGTTTTCCAAAATTCATCTTAGATTGCTCAGAAACCTCATGTGAGTGAAACATATCCCGATGTGTGGGACAAGGGATTTGCTGGAATGAAGCGAAATTAAGGGGATAGGGAGCTTCTAAATTCTTGAGGAAATTTTGGGAAGTGGGGAGGGATGTTAGGAAGTAGGGGAATGTGAAATATCAGAAATTTAGTGAGGGGAAGGGGTCCAAAAAGGCAAAACACAGTCCCAACCATAGAAAATTGCCAGGTTGTAGCAAGGAACTAGGGTTTGTATGAAAATGAGGAATTTGGGGGATCTCAGAGATGGGAAGTGTCTGATAAGGTATTTTATGGATAGGGGAAGGTGTATGAACATCAAGATACAAGTTTTTCCCATGATTTGACCATCCAAGAGAAATTAGCTTCAATACCCTAGGAGAGGGAAATGAACCTTGCCTAGGCACAACTGAAACATGATCAAGGTGTGAAATGACCCAATGGAACTTGACATGATGATGAAGACCATTTAAATGATGGTAGACTCAGCTGAATAGTGACATAGAATGTTCTTTGGACAACTTTGACAAGGGTAAAATCAAACCCCAGACCTAATGCCTAGTGACCAAATTTTACTTGAAGACTCACTGAAATGATAAAATTTGACCTT
>APFE031190593.1:4657-32598 GCA_000404065.3 Pinus taeda | reverse complement strand
ACATACCATATGCTCTTGGAGGGTCAACAAGTTCCATATTTTCACCTCTAGAATGCTCTATTATGCCACTTGGGAAAACTTTGTGTTCCTTCAAGCAAGTGTGGCAAGATGATTTGGGAAGCGAACTACAGTCAGGCCATTGGGAATTTTGGCATCGAGAAAATAGTGGCAATACAATAAAATTGTTTCCATTGGCTGAATCTTCGACGAGATGTCAGGAAGTACATTAGATCCTGCACTGCCTACGTCATTGCAAAACTATCCATCAAGAAGCAAGGCCTCTATACTCCACCGCGACTTTGGGAATCCATCTCCATGGATTACTTGTTGGGCCTTCCTTATACTAAGAATGGAAATGACTATGTTTTTATGGTCATTGACAAATTCTCAAAGATGGCCATTATGGCAGGCTGCAATAAGAATATCACAACAAAAGCCACTGCTAAACTCTTCTTTGAACGAGTGCGGGTACACTTTGGGATCCCATAGTCTATCATCTTAGATCGGGACAGCATGTTCCTCAGTACGTTTTGGTCCAGTCTCTGGTCGATGCTGGACACCAAGCTCACTAAGTCCATAGCTTTCCCCTTAACTCTTGACCAGATAGAGGTCATCAAGAGGGTGGGCGTACACATTCTGCACATGTACAACTCAAAGAATCCATGCACATGGGATGAGAGCCTCTCCTATGTCCAACATAGCTATAACCAGGCTCTCCACAGTTTGACTTGTCACAAACCTTTTCAAGTGGGCTTGGGATTCCAACCACTATGTCCCATTGATGTGGCCATACCATTTACAACAACTCAGGAAGATTCGGTTCATGTCCAGTTTAAAGCTAGCTTAATTGAGCACATTCAACACACCTGGCAACATGTCCATGACATATTGGACAAAGCCAATGTTAAGTACAAGGAGCAGCATGATAAGCTTCAGGTGCCACACAAGTTCTAGGTGGGCAACAAAGTTTGGCTACATTTGCAGAAGGAGCATGTCGATGGGCCCCACTACAAGATTCACCTGCTTTGATATGGGCCATACATAATCACTAAGGATTTGGGAGATAATTCTTTTGAGCTCAACATTCCCCCATTCCTTGGCCTACACCTAGTGTTTAATGTGGATCACCTTTGGCCATACTTTCCACCATTGCTTGACACATCTCACATTGCAGAATAGCTCACACCAACAGATTTAACTATAGAGTGCATGGAACAAGATGCAACTGTTCATATCATGGACATGCAAATCAAGAACATTCGTCAGCAGAAGATCCATCTCTATCAAGTTGTCAAAGCCAGCCAACTCCTGCACCAAGGAAAATGGCTCACCAGGGACCAAGTTTAGCAGATGTTTCCTCGTCTCATGGAGGAACTCAACGCAATGAAGACCATTGCTTCCTAAGGGGGCAAGACTGAGCCAGGTGGATATTGGTGTCCAGCCACCTATTCCACTTGGACCCTCACCATTGTTCTTTTGATTTTTTTCAGTTTCCTTAATTGTAGCATAGTTTACTATTCTTTGTAGTGTTTTGTGCCCTTAACTTCTGAAGCCATTTTGAGGTCCTAAATGACATTTTTTTGGAAAAATGCCTCTAGTGATTTCAATGAAAATTGAGTCAATTTTTGTAGTCCTAGAAAATATATTTCCAATGAGGTATCATACATGTCAAATGGAGATAATGTGACAAAGTTACGACCCTGGGAAGTTGGCTGCCTAACTAACCCTAATGAGACCCATAAACTCTTGGTGTTACATCTCCTCGGGTTAGGGTTCTAGTTTTTCAGGGTTTTCTCTTATTTTTCAATAATAAAAAGGCCCTTGATCCTCATTATAACTCAGTTCATAGGAACATAGCTACCACATCTCTTCTCAGAGATAAGCTACCATTGCCTGAGTTAGTCCTATTTCCATTCTGTTTGTAAGCATATTTCAGTATTTGATATTAATGAAATGAAGTGTTATTTTTGTTGCATCTCTCTATTTATGGTACAAGTACAAGTATTGGTACAAGTACATATACATGTAGTGGTATACATACAGGTAAAGATGCAGGTGCACATGATGCAGACTATTGTCTTGTAACAGATGGATTGGTTAGGTTTAGAGACAGGATATATGTGCCAGACAAAAATGAGCTCAAGAAGGTGATCTTGAGGGAGTTTCATACGAAACCATACTAAGGTCACTCAGAAGACATTCACTATAGTTAAGAACTTTTATTATTGGCCGAATTTGAAGAAGGATGTGGTAGAGTTTATGGCTAGATGTTTGGATTGTCAACAGGTAAAGGCGGAGTGTAGGAATCTAGGTGGACTGCTACAACCGATTGCAATTCCAGAATGGAAATGGGAGGTCATTTCCATGGACTTTATCATAGGTTGTCGAGGACAGTGAGACAACATGATTCCATCATGGTTGTTGTGGACAGGTTGACAAAGGTTACACACTTCATTCCAAAAAAGACTATGTATTTAGCTAGTGATGTCGCACATATGTTCATCATAGATCTGGTCATATTTCATGGTGTTCGAAGTAAGAATGTGTGAGACATGGATGCAAAGTTCACTTCCATGTTTTGGAAGGAGTTGTTTGCAGGCTTGGGCACAAAGTTGTCCTTCAGTACAACTTATAATTCGTACACAAATAGACAAACTAAGAGGGTCAATAGGATATTGGAGGACATGTTGAAGATTTAAGATGCATCAATAGTGAAAGTGGGAAGAGTATATTCCACTGGTAGAGTTCACTTACAACAATGGGTATTAGGAATATTTGAATATGAGTCTATTCGAGGCATTATATGGGCAGAGTTGTAGTACTCCCATCAGTTGGAGTGATCCATTTAACATGGTGTTGATTTGACCGGACATGGAGCAGGAAATGTAGGCAATCAAGAAGAATTTGAAAGCAACAGAAGATAAGTAGAAGATATATGTAGATCAGAATAGGTTTTTCAAGGAGTTCCAGGTTGGGAAACATGTGTACTTTCTCATCAAACTAAAGAAGAGTTCCTTAAGGATTGGATCATGTGCCAAGCTAGCTCCACAATTTTGTGGATCCTTCGAGATTATTGAGAAAATTGGGCCAATATCATATCGACTTTCACTACCTTTGACAGTAAAATTCCATGATTTTTTCCATGTTTCATTGCTTAAAAAGCATGTTAAATATGTTAATCATGTGATTTATTAGTCTGTATTGCAAGTGGAGTCAAATGGAGAATTCTGGCTGGAGCATCAATATATATTGTATAGAAATATGCTCATCCTCTGGAACCAAGCAATCGAGTAGGTTAAAGTGCAATGGAAGCACTTTGGGCCTGATGAAACTACACAGGATATGGCAGATCAGATGTAGGCTATGTATCCTTCACTGTTTGTTGGTTGAGGTAAAGCAATTTTGGTATGATGTTTGGCATATGTTTTGGCATATCTTTGAGTGATGTTTTTATATATGTACATATGTATATGGATGTAAATTCCACCATGAGATATGTTATAAAGCTCCAATAAGTAGTATGGTTTCCATGTCATTATAATTTTCATGTTGGTTTTCTTTTCAAGAGGGTGATCATTGTAAATACTACATTGAGCTAAGTTATAAAGCTCCATGGGAAATATATTTTCTTTTCAGTGGTTTTGCTAAGGTATATGTGTGGTTGAACACCGAGGATGATGTTTCCCAAGGGGAGGGTTCTGTAACAACACTGGTGAAAATTCCATGTAATAAAAGTTAATAAAGGAAAAACAATAACCATGAATTATGGGACCCTTATTCCAAGCTAAATTTTGGGAAAAACATCATAGCGTTGGAGTTCATTGGTTTATGATGGCTAAGGAAATTGGAAAAAGTAATGGCTAAGGCTTTGAAAAGGCAAAATAACATTTTTGGCACATTTATTTATGAAAATAATGGAAATTAGGGAGAATGAGGGAAAATGAAGAAAAAAAAGGCCTAATTGATCAAAAGGATCATGAGGATCAGTTGGTACCTTTTATCAGTTCGGTTTTGGATCTCTCTCATTATTCTCTCTCTTTCTTTGTCTCACTCTTGGACACAAAGCTTTCTTGGAGCACTTTGGCATTGGATAAAGAAAGGAAAAGAAGGCAAGAGGAAGGAAGGAGAAAGCAAGGAAGAAAAAATTCAAGAAACTACAATAAGATTCTTTGCAAGTATCAATTTTCATGTGTGATTTCCTTGCTAGTTTTGGCATGAATGGTATTGCATGTGGTTCTTGTTGGAAAAATTAACTATGTTTGGTCTTCAATAATGTACTTGAGTCATTATGTAATGTCCTTGTCGAAAGAAGAAAGAAAATAATAATAGTTATTATTATTATTATTGTGACTTATTAAAGCATGGGTTTCATGCTTGGGTCACCTTGTTTTAGGTCAAAGTCCCCATTGACGACTTCTAGGATTTATCCTGAGTCTATAGAATTATTTTACATTTGATGAGACCCTTCTTGGGCTTTTGAATCATGTAAATAGGTTTAGTATTGAGTCAAATATGAACTATGGAACCTCCACACCATATCGGCCTAAGAGAAGATCAAGTCGGCCTAAGACACTATTCGACCCCACAAAAAACCTATAAAAGGAAGACATCGAATTCATTTCGAGCATCACTTCTCATCAAGTTAGAATTCTCTCTACTAGGTAGAAGTGTAAAAATCTGTTTGTTGGGCAGAAGTGCGGAGTGAGTAGCCAAGAGAGTCTATTGTCGGGAAGCTAAAGTGAATGTGATTTTAGGTGAGTCTAAGGAGTTAAGGAAAATATAAATTTTGGTGGTGGTCTTGTTACCCACCACTTTGTGGGTGATATCCCCAGGAGAATTTTTTCTCCATGATGAGCCTCAGCCGGTAGCCAGGAACCCCTTGATGTGTCCTACTAGCTCGTTGTACCATTTCTCTGCCACCTAAGTCAACCATGTGTTCCCTCACCAACCTATATTGATCATATATTTGATGGTGGGCCTCCTAAATCTAAAGGTATGTCTTGTCATTTGGTAATTTAGTATCGGGTTTACTTATCATGGATACTTTTGGGTATGGATTGATGGGGGGATCTGGTGGAAAGAGTGGGCTCAACGTTGTTGCTTGAGATCACACCAGTAGCAAAAGTGTTACAGGAGAGATACAAAGCTTCCTAGAGACAACCTCTGGGCTGATTGTATACCAATGCATAGGAAATCTTAAATAGAGGAGTGCATGTAAGATTATCTGTGAGGGGGATTTTGCAGCACTCAAATTTTCATGTAATAAAAAGATAATAAAAGGGGCTTGGTTCAATAGGCCTTCATTAAAGTAGACTCAAGCCAACACATGGATCCAAATGCGGGGTTATATTAGGGAAATCTCAAAGAGAAATGTCTTCTTCTGGAGGGAAACACACAACAATGAGACAAATTAATACTGAAGTTGTAGTGATCATGGAAAGGAGGAGATGATGGAGGGAAATAAATGCATAGGGTTGTAAACAAATAGAATCCTTAGCAACCATGTTCCAACAAAAATATGTAAGAGGAAGGAGGTGAAATGGTAGAAACAACGGTATGTTGATTAAGGTTTCATGCCATATATGACATGGGTATCATTAGCACCAAATATCATGAGTAAATATGGGTTCACACAGGTGCTATAGGTTAATCCAATAACACAAATAAATATGCAATTACTATAGGTATTGTACGCTATTGAATAACACAAGTAAGTCTGTAATATAACTCAGATATTGTTCTCTATTTAGCAACCTATATAAATCCATAAACCAGGGAGGAGCCAATAGCTTCATTAGACTATTTCAGAAATGGGAAAACACAAATGAAATGAGATTTACCAAGAGGAAACATGTTGCACATTGATCATGCTTGGAATCACCAAGGAAGTTTCATTAATACTTAGAGGGTCCAAATAACTAGTCCATAACATTCGGCACCACATTAGTCAAGTCCCCCATGAATAAGCAAATAGAACCAAAAGTGGCATCTCAAAATTCATACCCTGCAGGTGTGAAGTTCCAAAACCTTTAATAAGTGTTTATTCCCCCTATTTATAAGAAGAGGGGGATCTTGGATTACAGTTGCAACAAAATATCTGATCTAGAGCTCCATTTATCTCCTAAACTAGCTTTCTTAGCCTATGTAAGGCGATGTTGCCCAAAATTATTACAATTGGGATTAGATCCCTTCTTGGAAATAAAGAAACTATAGAATAATGAGAAATAGAATGAAAGTGGAAAGATTATGGAGGAGTTGTCCCTCTACTGTTCCTATGGGGGACCCTGATCAAGACACATCTCTATCGTGATGCACTTCCCCTACTACTCTGCCAATTTCTATCAATTATGCCTTAACTGCCTGATCAGTTCTTTCTCTGAAGTCAAGTGGAGCCCCATGCTAAATCATTAAGCACTCTTGATCCCCCCATATTGGTGCACTTCCGCACCATACTCTTATTCAATGCTAGAGTTACCAACCCATCCATCTTTAAAATCTTTGTATCATGCTCCTGGTCTTCGTGGGGATGCATTTACGATGCAACAAGAATTCTTTCAAGTGTGGGCCTTTATTACTAAAATATCACGAAGCAGGTGTGTTCTGATTTCCCCTTAAGCCCCTTATGGGATAGTCCCTTTCTATTATTTGCTTCATATGACCAGGGGTTGCGACCAAGTGTTGAGTCCTCAAGCGCTAAGGCATTCAGGCTCTTGTCTGAGGCCTTTTTCCTTTGTTATTTGGAATGCTTCATCCTAGCACTTGATACTCTTTTCCCTTAGCATTTCCCCTTGACATTGTGATTGTCGATCAGCGGGATCGGGCCCACCCCTACATATCGCAATTGCAAGCTAGGGAGACTTTGGTGGAGGAGCACTTTAACCTGTGTGACCATCAATTGCCGATCAATGAGGGTGACATCATCATTGCCACGTGTGACCCAGAAATTCCCCCATAAAACCCTGAAAACGTCGAATCTGCGTGTCACATGTCACCCATACTACCATGTGGAGAAGATAGAAAGCGCTCACCTATATATGTCTTTGCATGCATTTCCTTTGTTAAAATTTTTCGACCCTCCCCAATGATTTCACATTATATCACAAAAAGTCGTGATATCGAAAATTTTAGGAGTGATGACCTCTTTGTCACACCGATTAGCCGATGTGCCAATATGCAGGATTTACTCTGATGTTGCGGGATGTGGGATCATAGGATTGCGGGATTATGGGATTGCAGGACTGCGGTATAGCCGATTTGCAATTGTGATTGCCTCATGGTCATGCGATATGTGATTTTTCTTTGTATTTGGTCCTTTCCTCCTTGCTTTCTAGGTTTCAAGAGGGTCCCTTCAGTCTACTCTAACTTCTAATCCAGAAGTCCATTTTTTGACTCTATATACCGTTGGAAATATTATTACGAGCACTATGCAATGGAGAGGGTTTGATTCGAATTTGAGAGCTTCAGTGGCTTGGGAAATGGCTTCAAACTTCACTGGTTTTCTGTACTCTAGGCAACTGATAACCTTATAAAGTAGTGTGTGACAACATTGGCTCCAATTGGGGATAATGCCTTGCTCGCAAGGTGTTGAGAACATGCAGACAAGTATCCTTCACCATTAGGCATGGAGTTAGAAATATATGAACTTGCATAAAATATCCATGAAACTTTGTTTGCAGGGAGTCACTTCCTACTCAAACTGAAATGCAGAAATAAAGATTCTAACCACTAGAAATTAAATACTCAACTAGTGAGCCTATTTATATACATTTCTCCTTATGCACAAGGCTCAGTTCACCTAAGTGAGTTCAACCCTGTAATGGAGCCAAGCCAACATTTGGGTGCTAGACCTAGTGCCTTCATGCTGTTGAAAAATAAAAATTAAAACAGGCATGCACCATGAAAAGTCTTCAAATAAAGAACTTGATACATGTCGTTGATACAACCTTTGTTGTTGGCTCAAGAATAAGCTCATTTAATCAACCACAGGGTCATGGAATGGATAGGGAAAGTTTGCAGCTGCCTCTTTTTCATGAGCACTCTGCTGACTAATAGCCTCTTGCCCAAGGAAGCCACAAACACTTCTCAGCTCCACAACTTTATATTTTTCTAAAAAGGCTTGTCGCTGATCATTTGTTGCCCATTTTTCAAAGGGCCAACCCTCTTAGGAATATGCAATGGAATCTTCATCTTTTGAACTGTAATAGTCATAGACTGGAGGGCCCCCTTACAATTCCCAGTAGGAATATTTTTGTGATAAATAATCACAGACCCTACTTGGGCCTTCAACTTTGGGCTATTCTTGAAATATTTATTTTTGTGAGAAGACTCCACACTTGTTGGCAAACAACTCCTAAACTTCCATGACCATCTCTTCCTCCTCTGAATAATATGAATCATAACTTGGAGGAGGGTGTTGATCTTGATCTCCAGGCAAAAGATGATCATTACAAACTGGAGCCTCTTCGCTAACTTCCTCATGGGCTTCATCTTCTTACACATCTTCCCATAACTGGGATCATTGTGGCTTAGCATCACTTGACTCTTCATCAAAATCATATTCATCATAGGAAGGGGAAACATCACATTCAGCCGAATCAGACCCTTGAGTATTTATTGGCATCTCGATGACATTCCCTTCTTCTCTTTCTTGCTCATTGAGTGATGATTCTTGATTTGAGTAGATTTTTTCTTGGAGTGGAGCTCCACAAACATCTTCAGTAGGGTCATCCACCTCGAGAATGTCTTCATCATTAAAATATGTGCAGCAATCTTCAAATAGAGCATTCAATGGATATAGTCTTTTGAAACAGTGAATGAATGTTGTATGAAAACTTCTTAAGGAAGATATGCTTCCACGAGGCATTGTGGTGTACCAGATTCTAGCATCCTCCTCTAAAGAATACATGAACAACTTCATTTGTACATCTTCAAGAAAAATACCCTGTTATTCCATGCATTCATGAAATTCTTTGAGGTGTTGGTCAGGCCTTCTATATGTGCTTCCACTAAATCTAGGCAAATAGGTATTCCACTCATGAAATGAAGGGACATGATTGGGATGACCAATGATAGAAGAAAAATCCAGTGGGGAAAATTTGTTGGCCAGTGCTGGAAGGGCCATCTCGAAAACCTTCCTAGATGAGTGATCTGAGGTTCAAAAGTATGGAAATTTTTCGGCTACTGTAGCATCAAGGTAAGTATGAGGCTGCTTGAAAGCCAAGATGATCTAATAGAGATATGGACAATGGATTCGCCAGGATGTTTACCATAAAATTGAAACAGTGGAGTCATCAAGGTGAGAGATCTTCAACCCACACTTCCCTTGCTCACCTAATAGAGGGAATGTAAAACAATTTGTCATACCCAGGGAAAAATAATCTAATATGTGCCTCGGCAACAATGCCAGAAAGATGTTGCCACTTCAGATCACACTAGTAGCACAAGTGTTGCAGGATAGATAGAAATCTTCATAGATATAGCCTCTGGGTTGATTATAGACCAGTTCCTAGGACATCTTAAATAAAGGAGTTCATGGAAGATTATCTATGAGGGGGTTTTTGCAGCACTCTAATTTTCACATAATAAAAAGATAATAAAAGGGGCTTGGTTCAATAGGCCTTCATTAAGGTAGAATTAAGCCAACACATGGATCCAAATGCGGGGGCTATATCAGGGCAATATCAATGAGAAATGTCTTATTCTGGTGTCCAACACACAACAATAAGACAACTTAATACTACATTTGTAGTGATGGTGGAAAGGAAGAGAGGAAGGAGGGAAATAGATGCATAGGGCTATAAACAAAAAAAATACTCAACAACAATGTTCCAGAATAAATATGTAAGAGGAAGGAGGTGAAATTGTAAGAAAAACAATATACTAATTAAGGTTTCATGCTAGATATGACATGGGTATCATTAGCACCAAATAACACAAGTAAATCTGGGCTCACACAGGTATTGTAGGTTAATCAAACAACAAAAATAAATATGAAATTACTACGAGTATTGTATGTTATTGAATAAAACAAGTAAGTCTGTAATAACATTCAGGTACTATTCTCTATTTAGCAGCCTAGATAAATCCATAAATCAGGGAGAAACCAACAACTTCATTACACTATTTCAGAAATGGGAAAACAAAAATGAAATGAGATTTACCAAGAGGAACACATGTTGCACATTGATCATGCTTAGAATCACCAAGGAAGTTTCATTAATACTTAGAGGGTCCAAATAACTAGTCCATAACATTCAGCACCACATCAGTCAAATCCCCCATGAATAAACAAATAGAACCAAAAGTGGCATCTCATAATTCAGACCCTGCAGGTACGAAATTCCAAAGACTTTAATAAGTGTTTATTCCCCCTATTTATAAGAAGAGGGGGAGCTTGGATTACAGTTGCAACAAAATATCTGAGCCATAGCTCTAACTGTCTCCTAGACTAGTTGTCTCGACCTATGTAAGGCGTTGTTGCCCAAAATGATTACAATTGGGATCAGATCCCTTCTTCGAAATAAAGAAACTACATAATAATAAGAAAAAGAAGGAAAATTGAAAGATGATGGAGGAGGTGTCCCTCTATTGTTCTTGTGGAGGCCCCTGATCAAGCCATGTCTCTATCATGATGCACTTACCCTATTGCTTGACCAGCTTCTGTCAGTTCTGCCTGAACTGCCTCATTAGTTCTTTCTCTGAAGTCAAGTAGAGACCCATGCTGAACCATTAAGTGCTCCCAAGACCCCCATACTGGTGCACTATCACACCATACTCTTATTCAATGCTGGAGTTTCTGACCCATCTATCTTTAAAAGCTTTGTATCATGTTCCTCATCTGCCTTGGGATGTGTTTATGATGTAACAAGAAGTATTTCAGGTGCACACCTTTATAACTAAAATATCACGAAATAGGTGCGTTTCGATTTTCCCTTAAGACCCTTATGGTATAGTCCCTTTCCGCTATTTCCTTCATATGACCAGGGGCTATGACCAAGTGCTGAGTCCTCGGGCACTAAGGCCTTCAAGCTCCTGTCTAGGGCCTCTTTCCTTTTTCATTTCGAATCCTACATCCGAGCACTTCATAATATTTTCCTTTCGCAATTCCCCTTGACATTGCGATCATCAATCATCGGATTAGGCCCACCCCCACACATCACAATCGCAAGCTGGGGAGACTTTAGTGTAGGAATTATTTAACTTGTGAGACTACAGATAACAAATCTGCAGGGGTGAGATCATCATTGCCACATGTCACCTAGAAATTCCCCCATAGGACCCGAAAAACATCAAATATGCATGCCACATGTCACCCATACTGCCACGTGGAGAAGAGAGAAAGGGCCCACCTGTCACTCTCTTTGCATGCATTTCCCTTCTTAAACGTTTTCGGCCCTCACCAGCGATTTCACATTATATCGCAAAAATTTGTGATATTGCAAAGTTTAGGAGTGGTGAACTCTCCATCCCACCGATTAGCTGATTCGTTGATATGCGAGATTTATTGTGATGTTGTAGGATGCAAGATCGTAGGACTGTGGAATCATCGGACTGCAGTATAACTAATTTGTGATTGTGATTGGCTCATGGTCGTGCGATATGCGATTTGCCTTTGTATTTGGCTCGTTCCTCCTTGCTTTCTAGGTTTCAAAAGGGTCCCTCCAGTCTTCTCTAACTTCTGATCCAGAAGTTCATTTTTGGACTTCCATATACTGTTGGAAATCTTATTACGATCACTATTCAACGGAGAGGGTCTTATTTAACTTTGAGATCTTTAGTGGCTTGGGAAATGGCTTCAAGCTTCACTGCTTTTCTACACTCTGGGTAACTGATAAGCTTATAAAGTAGTGAGTGACAACACTTAGTTTGTGATCTTGTCCCCTTGATCTCTTTTGGTTGTTACCCTTGAATCTTAGTCTTGTGGGATCTCCTTTATTGACCATTTGGTTCTAGGGCAGTACTACTTGGGAAACCCCGAATTTGGGTGCTTGGTCCCGCTACTTTATCTGCACATATCACTCCCTTTCCACTCACTATACCCCTTCATATTTTCTCCCACCTAGGTCCACATTACCATTCTATTGAAAAATGAAATTAACTCAAACAGATTACAGAAAACACACATAAAAACCAGACACAAAATATTGGCAAAAAAGGCAGAGAGCCATCATGTGGTTTCTCATGCTCATGTATTTTTCTCTCTTATTCAAATAATTTAATAATACATTTAAATACATGAGAAAGTGGTCTTAAGATAGTGCATCTATCTTAAACTCACTTGGTTGAGACAATTTCTCAACTACACACTAACTTAGGAGAACTAGTTAGGGAGAATCTCTCCTCCTAACTAAACTCCCTAGTTTGAGGAACTAACTCTCATGATTTAATTTAATTACTTATTGTATTTGGATTTATAATTGTTTTTAAGAGAGTGAGGCTAACAAATTCTGGGTCCATAAAGGGCTAGCCTCCCTATTCCCTTGCCCCCATCTTGGGTCAGGCCTAGAATGATCCCAGAGATTGAAACAATTAAAAGAAAAGGTGAAAAGCATAAATAGCCATATTTAACAAGAAGTTGTACCACAAAATCCAAAATATGGCCGAGACAAAATTAATTAGCATGTGGGCAAAATCCGACACTTGAGCTCTAGCCCATCCGTGGCCATCACCCTGGGTCCATATGCCCTAAATCAAACTCCTCAATCATTCAAGAACCCATGATTGTCCCAACCCCCAAAGGGCAATGAATCGCCCTACCTCAAAAGGGGCAATCACTAGTATATTATACACATCATGCTCTTCTCTTTTGAGCCCCAAGCAGTTAATTAAAGAAAATTCATAAAAGGAAAAAGGAATATAAAGAAGGATGGAAAACTCAAAGTCGGGGCACCTCATGTACCACGACAACTCCCTGCTATGCATTATATACCCAGGTGTGGATTTCCCCTTGTCTAGCTACCCGTATGACCCATTACGTGGTCTAGGAATGACCCCTTCATTCCTTATTCTATCTTACCTATTTGTCACTTTCCATCCCCCATTAGAAGGATGTACCTTGGACATACTATCCCTTCTAAGGGTTGAAACCACCTAATAGGGTCCTTGGATAACCCCCTTTGGAGTTTGGAAACACTAGCACATGCCAAATCCCACTACGGAAGGGCATTTCATTATGAAGTGCCCATTTTGTTATACATGGTTCATAAATTCCTTTACTCGATTATTTTAATGATTGATTGTACTGGAAGCCTAAGGGACACATTGAATCTTATGAAGGATTGCAGGTGGTTTCCATTTCGGTTTGGCTTCCATATATGGGATCCTAGCCCCCAAAGGTCCACATTGGCACATGTAGGGTGTGCATAGAAACCTATGGGCCTCGACAGAAACAGAAAACACCCCACATATATTCATGGATGTTCAAAGACTAGTAGCGATCCACTTTTGGGATGATTGTGACACGATTGGTACAATATTCCCAGCAAGCCCCCATAGAAGCCCCGCACCCTTGGAAGGTGTCCCAACACTTGTACAATGTCATGGAAGCATTCATTCCACCACGTGGACCATTGCAAAGGATCTACAGGCATCTCTAATTCATATGGATACCCATGGGATCATTGATGTGCCCTTAGACCCACTTAGAGTAGCACAAGTTTACTACTTGAAGAACAAGTGGCCACCCCATTTTCCATCATATTCTAACGCATTTATTCCTCAATATGGCACTACATGATGTTATTGAGCCTTCGAAGGGCCCTACAACATGCATACATCATCATTTTGCCCCTTATGAGGCTTGCTTTTACATTATGAGCTAGTATGGTGGGCTTGTCACAATTAGGAGTTATTATTTGCACATTATTTTATCTTTAGGGTCCCATAGGGTAATTTGAATTCATTAGGAGGATATATATTGATGTTAGATACATTCATTTGTATCATCACTTGACTTGGGATCTCTCTATATTTAGAGAACTTCACAATTTTTCCTTGGAGGATTATTTTGGACGATGGGTGAATTTTGACATATGGAATTGGACTATTTATCTTGTCTTGGAGCTTTGTCTTTTGAATGAAATGTTGGTTGGATATACTTTATAACGTTGTAAGTAAATTTTTATGCTATTATTCTTATTGATGAATATGGCTAAAATTAGGGCTAGTTGTTGCATTATCAAAATGTGGAATTGACCATGTTTTAGCTAATTTAATGTATGGGACAATATTATATGAATGAAATGTCCTAGAGATTGTTTGTCTCGATAATCTTGCATTGTTTTGTTTGAAGTATAAATTATTTAAGGTCACTTTTCTTTTCTTTCTCTCATCATTGGATGAAGTTGACTTTCTGGGCCTCCTTGATCAAGAAACCAAGTTCTTACTCGTTATCACCTTTGACTCCATATCCCCAAGTGAATTATGCACTAGTCCCTAAAAGGAGTGATCATTTTAACCTTCCTTTTACCATTTTTCCCCTTTTCCCCAAGTCTAGCCCCACTAGATCACCCAGGGCATCAATTTCCTAAGAATTGGGCCAAGGAAAAATTTCAATTTCCTTTAATCTACTGCACTGGTGGATCCCCACCCTCTCCTCCAAATTTGAGGCCATTTTGATTGTGGAATCTCCGGGAATCCAAAGACCTAGCTCTAGGACTTAATTTTTCCTAGGTATGCCTATGGCTAAATTTTTGTAGGATCAATTTAACCCTTTGAAGTGAATATTCTTGTTTGGTCCTTTCCCCTCACCTTGTCTAGGGTAGGAACATCATTGGTTTCTATATTCCATCCCTGAACCTGGGTTGGGTCGACTTGGCCCCATGTGGTCCCACTTCTCAATAAAGACTATTTTTCAAAGACCACTTGGGAATCCATGTTTCCAAGGATTATATGGATTGAATAACTCCTTCACTCCTTACCCCTAGTGGATCGAGTCCCTTGCTTAAAGAGAAAACAAGTTCCATTTTTCACTCCATCCTTGGGAATGGGTTTTTAGGGTCACCCCTCACCTATCTATTGAAATATATCTTACAAATTGATCCCTACACTACCTGGACTCCTCCCATCACTGAAATTTTGTAAAGAACGAGGAGACTTAGCTGTAGTGATAGTGGGCTAATCCTCCATTGTTTCCCTTGACCTAGTAGTTGCCCTCTTAGGAACCCCTTTTACGTCCCATGCTTGTTTGAGTGGTAACATTTATGACATCATTGCTAGGGAATGATATGTGTGTTTTGTTCCTCTTATGACATATTGACATATCATTATTGGTGACTCCATTGGAATAACAAAGCCCTAGTTCTTCATTGAACTTTAAGGTTGATACTTGTAGGGTGAAGCAAGCATTTTCTAGGCATATTTAATTTCACCTTGGTGACTCCCACATATCTTTCATGTATACCTCAAGTAAGTAGTCATTCTTTCATAAATTTCCCGATTTGGACATTTCTAGCATCCCTAGACATCCTAATCATGTTGTGAGAAGGATTCTACATGGCATGCCCGTGTTTGATGGTGACCCAAGCTTCAAAAAGGAACATGTGGAAATGTTTGATGCACATACTTCAAAGGAGAAATTGGTCCACCAAGATGTCCTCATATTGTTATTCTTTATTTCTGTCTATGGTCATAACTCATGGTTTAAAAATCACAAACCTAGGAGCATCTCATCTATTAAGGAGTTCATTGATGGTTTTCTTAGGAATTTTCAAGTATGCCCCACATTGAGCATTCAAGAGGAAGGAATCATCGGGAATCATCAAGACCTTGATAATATAAGTGATGAATGGAAATATGATTCCTCCTTGGGTCCACATGCTGAAAATAATGATTTTGAGAACACATGTATTGGAAAGGATGGGTCCATGGAAAGTGAAGTTGAGACCAACCTTACATTTCTCAAGGATATTACTCCTGATGAAACCTCTTTTGAAAACCTTGAGACAGATGATCCCATTAGCCCCTTGGAATATGACATTGAAAATTATTTCCACATTGAAAAGGAGAAATGGGAAATTATTGGTCCTCAATTTGATTGTGCTTCCATTTATGACACCAACAAGGAGGATGAGGATGAGATTAATCTTCCTTTCCCCTCGGGCACTAATTATGATGACATACCCATTGATACCCTTGGGAAGGAGAATAATCATTTTCCTTTGCATAAAGAGGAGAAATTGGAAGTGATCAATTTTCCTCTTAGAATAGACCTAATCTTTGGTACTAAGGACATTGATAGGGCTCCCACTTCTCTTGAGTATGATTCTATGTTCAAATCACTTAGCCTTTATATTTTGACACTAGGAAAGCACAACATGTTGAATGTAATATTTATTTCTCCCTTTTTCCTATTGGTCATGATTGTGAGTCTTCGTCAAGTGATTTCCTCACCCCTAGTCATATGATGTCAGGTAACTATGAGCCCTTCCACCCACCTAAGTATAATGTCAAGGAAAAGCCCTTCTTTGATTATACTTTTCATCCTTGGATGCACCCATATGGTTTTGATCACTCCATAGTCTCCCCTCTCTAGTGTAATCATCATGTGCAACCTACTAGTGTTCTTCCTTCCCGTCTCACTCCCTTTCCCACTAATCATAACCCAATAAATGCCATAAGCTAGGACATAAATTATAAGGACAATGGTGGAAGTAATAAGCCAGAGGTTTCCATCCATCAAAAGTTTACGAGCATGGTTATTGACATGTCTATATTTTAGTTGCAAGATAAGATCCCACGGACTAGATCACATCCTTCTCTCACCTCTTCTCACATAATTATCCATCTGTGGGCATCATGTTTTCCCACCTCCCACCCACTTCACCCTCCATATGATTATGTTTTCATTCGATTTTGGTTTTGTTTCATGAGTAATCATACGAGAAATCATATGTATATTAATATGATGATATGTTCGTTACACTAGCTTTATGATTACACTTAGCATCAACATTATCATATGCATGTTAGGGTAGGATGCATTGCATGATTAGTTTTTGCATTACAATTAACTGCATATGATGTTTCTTATGATAGATTAGATTGCATTAAGATATAGATATACATACATATATTATATATTATATATATATATATATATATATATATATATATATTAATATATATATATATATATTATTTCTTGTTGGTCTATGGGCTAACACTAAGCATGGGTGATCATAAGACACCGTGAAAAGCATGCTGCCCCATGGATTCGATCTTTGATATGTGTAGATAACAGGTCTAGAATGACCAAGCGATTGTTGGAGTTCTAGTGACCTCCTGTTCAAGCAGCCTCATCCACTTGTTCGAGAGATCACGTCCTAGTTGGAGCCAGATTTTCCCCACCACTTTGTGGGTGATCCCCCCAGGAAACATTTTTGTGCACGATGAGCCTCAGTCGATAGTCAGCAAACCCCTTAATGCCTCCTACTAGCTTGTTGTGCCATTTATTTGCCACCCGAGTCATCCATGTGATCCCTCACCCACTTATATTGATCATATGTTTGAAGGTGGGCCTCCCAAATCTAAAGGTATGTCTTGTCATTTGGTAATTGAGTATCGAGTTTACTTATCATGGATAATTTTGGGTATGGATTGATGGGGGGATTTTGTGGAGTGGTCTTAGTTTGTGCTCCTTTCCCCTTGATCTCTTTTGGTTGTTACCCTTGAATCTTAGTCCCGTGGGATGTCCTTTATTGACCATTTTCTTCTAGGGTGGTACTAATTGGGAAACCCCGAATTTGGGTGTGTAGTCCCACTCCCTTATCCGCACATATCACTCCCTTTCCACTCACTATACCCCCATTGATATTTTCTCTCACTTGGGTCCACATAGGGCTAGCCTCCCTATCCCCTTGCCACCACCTGGGGTTAGTCCTAGAATGATGCCCTGAAGGTTGAAGTAATTAAAAGAAAAAGTGAAAAGCATAAATGGCCACATCTAACAGGAAATTGTACCACAAAATGTAAAAGATGGTCAGCACAAAAATAACTATCACGTGGGAAAAAGCTGATGCATGAGCTCTACCCCATCCATGGTCATCACCCTAGTTCCATAGGCCCTAGATGAACCTCTTCTATCATTTAGGAATCCGTGATTGTCCCAAACCCTAGAGGGCAATTAACTGCCCTACCTCAAAAGGGGTAATCACTTCTATATTATATGCATCATGCTCTTGTCCTTTGAGCCTCAAGAAATTAATTAAAGAAAATCAATAAAAGGTAAAAGGAATATAAAGAAGGGTGGAAAAATCAAGGTCAGGGCACCTCCTGTACCATGAATGCTCCCTCCTCTACATTATATACCCAGGTGTGGGTTTCCCCTTATCTAGCTACCTCCATTATGTGGCCCAGGGTTGCCCCCCTCATTCCCTATTCCATATCACCTATTTGTCACTTTCCACCCCCATTAGAAGGACGTATCTTAGACATACTCTCCATTTTAAGGGGTTGAAACCACCTAATAATGTCCTTGGCTAACCCCATTTGGAGTTTGGAGACACTAGCACTTGCCAAGGACCACAACGGAAGGGCATTCCATTATGAAGTACCCACCTTGTTATCCATGGTTTGTAAATTCCTTTACCTAATTATTTTAATGATTGATTGTATTAGAAGCCTAGGGAATGCATTGGATCTTAATCGAGATTGTAGGTGGTTTCCATTTGGGTTTGGCTCCCCTATATGGGATGCTGACCCCTAAAGTTCCACATTGACACATGTAAGGTGTTCATAGAGAGCCATGGACCTCCACAGTAGTAGGAAACACTCTACATATCATCATGGATGTTTAGATAATACTAGCAATCCACTTTTGGGACGATGGTGACACGATTGGCACATTATTCCCAGCAAGCCTGCAAAGGAGCTCCACTCTCTTGGCAGGTGTCCCATCACTTGTACGATGTCATGGAAGCATTCATTCCACAACCTGGACCATTACAAAGGATCCACAGGTATCTCCAATTCATATGGAGACCCATGGGGTCATTGATGTGCCCTTAGACCCACGAAGAGGACCACCGGTTTACTACATGGAGAACAAGGGGCAACTCCCTTTTCCATCATAGTCCGAGGAATCTATTCCTCAATATGTCACTGCATTATGTTATTGAGCCTTTGAAGGGCCCTACGACATCCATACATCATTATTTGACCCCTTATGAGGCTTGTTTTCACATTATGAGCTAGTATGGTGGGCTTGTCACCATTAGGAGTTATTATTTGCATATTTTTTTTATCTTTAGGGGCCCATAAGCTAATTGTAATTCATTAGGAGGCTATTTATTGATGTTAGATACATTAATTTGTATCATCACTTGACTTGGGATTCTCTATCTTTAGAGAACTTCACAATTTTTCCTTGGAGGATTATTTTGGATGATGGATGAATTTTGATGTATGGATTTGGTCTATTTATCTTACTTGGAGATTTGTCTTGTGAAAAAAATGTTGGTTGGATATAGTCTATAACGTAGTAAGTAAATTTTGATGTTATTATTCTTTTGTTGCATACAACTAAAATTAGGACTAGTTGGTGTATTATCGAAATGTGAAATTGAGCATGTTTTAGCTAATTTAATGTATGGGCCAATGTTATATGAATGAAATGTCCCAAAGATTGTTTGTATTGATAAGATTGCATTGGTTTCTTTGAAGTATAAATGCTTGAAATTCAATTTTCTTTTCTTTCTCTCAACATTGGATGAATTTGACTTTCTGGGCCTCCTGATCAGGAAACCAAGTTCTTACTCATTACCATCTTTGACTCCATATCTGCAAGTGAATTAAGCATTGGTCGCTAAAATGGGTAATCATTTAAACCTTTCTTTTACCATTTTTCCTCTTTTCCCCAAGTCTATCCCCACTAGGTCACCTAGGGCATCAATTCCCCGCAATTGGGCCAAGGAAAAATTTCAATTTCCTTTAAGCTATTGTGCTAGTGGGTCCCCTCTGTAATAGCCCTGGTGAAAATCCCATGTAATAAAGTTAAAAACAGTAACCACGGACGAATGGGACACTTATTCCAATTTGAATGTTGGGCAAGACATCCTAGTGTGCGCTCACTCTGTTATTTATGGCTAAGTAAATTGGAAAAGGCAATGGCTAAGGCTTTGGAAAGGAAAAATGACATTTTTGGCACATTTATTTATGAAAATAATGGAAATTAGGAGAAAAAGGAGGTGAAAGGTCACATATTGCATGTGAGGAGAAAAATGAAGGAAAGCAATGGAAAACGAAGAAAATAGAGGCCTCATTCATAAAAAGGCTTCTGAGGATCAGTTGGTAACCTTTTTTTCAGTTTAGTGTTGGATCACTCTCATTACCCTCTCTCTCTCATACTCTTAGATACGCAAATATTTCTTGGAGCACTTGGCATTGGAGCAAGAAACGAAAATAAGGTAAGAGGAAGCAAGGATCAAGTAGGGAAAGACAAGATCAAACAACTACAATAGGCTCCATTACAGGCATCAACATGTATATGTATTTTCCTTGTTAGATCTGGCATGCATGGAATTGCATGTTTTTATTTTATATCATGGCATGGGTTTTTATAGGTGTGAAAATGTTGTTGAATTTAGGCTTCTGTGATCCATATCAAGTTTATGATAAAAATAATTTCGGTGTAATTCACATGATAATAAATTTGTCGACATGTTTCGAAGCAACGAGTGTGGTTCATCGTCGGGACAAGTTGATTCTGGTTCATCGTCAGGACAAGTTGAAGAATCAGATCTTGGCTGCAAATTAAATGGGGAGAGCAGATCATCCAATGGCTAGGTTTGAATAAAAAAATGGTGTCTGCAAATTAAATGGGGAGAGTGGATCATCCAATAGCTAGGTTTGAATAAAAAAATGGCTATATTAGGTTAGACTGGACAATCGGCTATAATTGACCAAGAAACTACTAGATTTGACTATTTAAATTGTTTACATATAATAATATTATTATTATGTTAAAAAAATATTATTTTAATATTAACAAGAGTTATTTTAAGTAAAACTGATATTGCATTAACACTATTTCATATAGAGAATATATTAATAACTATTAGCAATTAAAAGGTTTTAATATTAATCTAAACACATAATGATAAAATAATAGTATTAATCTTCTTATTAATGTATTGTGTAACTGATTGATATAAATTTACAGTAAAGTCTATCTAATTGGAATAAGTGTTAATAGACCAAGGGATATTAGCAAGGAAATTAATAATAATCAAATTAATATTAATTATTTTTATATTTTTTAAGCTAGATTTTTCAAATTAGACATGCAAAGGGGGAATATTATACTAATATTTGAAAAGGGCAATATTATATCATCTGGTCCCATCAGTAAAGTCTATCTAATTGGAATAAGTGTTAATAGACCCAGGGATATTAGCAAGGAATTTAATAATAATCAAATTAATATTAATTATTGTTATATTGTTTAAGCTAGATTGTTCAAATTAGACATGCAAAGGAGGAATGTTATACTAATATTTGAAAGGGGCAATATTATATCATCTAGTCCCACGGCCAAGAGGAGTTAGATCTCTTCTTTGATCATCTCAATCGTCAATCATCCTCCATTAAGTTTACCATGGAGCAGGAAGTCGATGGTTGCCTCCCTTTTCTTGATATTATTATTTCAAAGAATATTGATAGTTCCCTCTCCCACCAAGTGTTTCGGAAGGAAAAACATACAGAGCAGTATCTTCATGCGAGTTCCCATCATTTCCTAGCTCAAAATTTAGGCGTTCTCAACACCCTTGCTACTCATGCCCTATGGATCTCTGATGAAAAGAGCTTTGATAAAGAAAAATCCCATCTCCTTGATGTCTTTGTTGAGAATGGTTACAGTAGACACCTTGGTCAGAAGGTTTTCCTTAAAGCTTTCATAAATTCAGTTGTTAAAAAAGAGTCTAAAGAGCGAGTCATAGGGGTCCATCAACCTTTTTTCCAAGGGACCACTGATAAGATTGCTCGAATTCTTAAGAATCATAATGTTCCCTCGACCTTTAGACCCCTCAACACCATTTGTAAATCCCTCTGGTCAGTAAAGGATCCTATCGACCCTAGGACATGAAGGGCATTTATATTATTCCTTGTTGCTGTGGGACCCCCTATATTGGTGGAACAAGATGCTCTATTAATTAGAGGATTAATGAGCACACAGTTGACCTAAAGAATGGGAGAACTAAGTCTTCCGCACTAGTGGAGCATGCGGAGAAGACCAAGCATCATGTGTGTATTGAGGAGGCCAAGGTTATAGCAAGGGTGATGCAATTCCATCACCATAAATTTAGGGAGGCAATTGAGATTTAAAGAAGACCAAGAAATGTCAACAGAGATGATGGCTGGAAAAATAGTAGTTGTTGGATCCTGGCCCTCTCTTCCAAGTCATTACTTTCCCTTCCTCCCCTTCCTCTATTAATATCTTCTTCTTCATTGTTTAGCCATTTTTCCTTACTCCTCTTTGTAATTCTCCCTTGGTTTAAGAGACTATCTAATATTTTAATCACAAGTTGATGTTCCCATCAGACAACTTTACTAATAAATTTATTTTAATTAGTTACACAAACCTTTAATAATAATACTATTATATTAATCCTTACCAGTAATATCATCCCTAGATCTGTTAATATATATTCCCCTTAGATAAATGAACCATTAATGATAAGAATAATACTTTATTATAACAACAATAATATAATAATAACTAATATTTATATCCATACTATTACTAATTATACACGTTGAATATTAGCATAATATTCCCCCTTTGCATGTCTAATTTGAACAATCTAGCTTAAACAATATAACAATAATTAATATTAATTTTATTATTATTAAATTCCTTGCTAATATCCCTAGGTCTATTAACACTTATTCCAATTAGATAGACTTTACTGTTAAATTTATATCATTCAATTATACACGCCATTAATAAGAAGATTAATATTATTATTTTATCATTATGAGTTTAGATTAATATTAAAACCTTTCAATTACTAACAGTTATTATATATATTCCTTAAATGAAATAGTGTTAACCCACTATCCGTTTTACTTAAAATAACTCTTGTTAAATACTAAAATAATATTTGTTTTAACATAATAATAATATTATTATAGGTAAACAATTTAAATAGTCAAATCTAGCCATTTCTTGGTCAATTATAGTTGATTGTCCAGTCTAACCAAATATAGTTGTTTTTTTAGTCAAACCTAGTTGTTGGACGATCTGCTCTCCCCATTTAATTTGTAACCAAGATCTGATTCTTCAACTTGTCCTGACGATGAACCACACTCGTTGGTTCGAAACGCGTCAACAAATATATTATCATGTGATTTACACCAAATTTTTTTCTCATAAACTGTGACAATGTTACCAGCCTAGCCTTACCATTTCTAGATAGTCATGGTGTCATGGGGATCTCATGTTTTGGTTGAGCTAGATTTCCTAATGAATTTGAAGCTGAGTGAGGTGGATCTCTGAAATGATAGAACACATGGCATAGTAACACCTAAACTGGACTATGGATTGTGGTAAAGCCAGAATTTTTGTTGCCTTAGATGGCCTAGGAATCCTTGCCAGTGAATGGAAGGATATACAGTAAAGCCTAGAGGTGGCTTGATCTTTGTTGGTCCTAGTAATCTTGAGTTTGGGATATGTGGTAAAGCCTAGAGTGTGGGTCTCGATTAAGGGCCTAGTGATCTAGGTTTGGATTGCGGTAAATCCTGAGAGACTAGGAACTGGGAAAATTCCCCACAGTGTAGGTGGATAAATCGAGTGGCATCCATGCTAGTTTATCCTAGTGGGTGGAGATCACGGTAAAGCTTGTTATGATGTGTTCATCATGTTGTTCTAGTGATCCGGGATGGCTTATGGTGAAGCCCAATTTCTATTGATGAGGGTGAGGTGGTTTAGCCTCGGTATACCTTGGTTGAATTCTTTTGGTTAGAGTCCCACATTCATGCTTGAAATATGGCACAAGGGTGAATGCATGAAGAGAGATTTGGCTCAGCCATTCTATGGTTGGGTGGAATGTGGTAGTCCCATCACTCGTTGGTTTATTGCATTCATTAATGAGAAATTCATTCCCTTGATTTCTATGTGCAAATATATTGACGTATATGTGGATTTTGATGACTAATGTGTTTATGGTAATTATGTTCCTATTATTTTGGTTATATTTACATTTTATGAAAACAAAATATGTACAGCTCTCAGCATGTTTTTACCTGTATATGAATGTATATTGTGTTTACGACCTAATATAGGGTAATGCAGCAATTGGCATGAGGGAATAATGGTTCATAGCGATTCTCAGATAAGTATGAGATCAATACACATAATATTTTTTGTTCGCACTTGTAGGTTACATGTTGATGATATGTTTGACGAAATGCATGTCATGGCTAGCAGGGGTCTGATTAAGGTCTTGACCAACTTATTGCTTTTTCATCATTGTTTCCCTGTACTTTTACTGATTTTGAGCTATCATTCCAATCTGGGCAGTGGCCTGGGCTCAGGGCCTAAAAAAGTGGCTTAAATCCTAAGGTTTTTGGCACAAAACTGGAAATTTTGGTCCACAGTCACTGGCATGTAGGTCTATGAGAGTGAATTTAGGTCTCTGGTCACTCCCTTGCCCATAACATGAGACAAACTATGGCCTAGGAGGTCCAGAACAATAGTGGGAACCAAGGACAAGCTATTTGAGTGGTTGACCTATCTCTTGAGAGTTCTGTTGATGATGTTGGATGATTGTGTGTCATGTTCCATCGATTCCACTTCCTTAAGGTCACATAGGATGACGAATTTAATCATAGTAGCCTATCATCTCATGTTTACCCTAATTGGCAGGGTTACTTGGTTGGATGTGGGAGGACGGTGTTACAGAGTGGTATCAGAGCATGGTTCAACTCTCGGACTTGATGGGTTGAATGTGTTGGTTATGCATGCATTTCAGTTGCATGTGTGTCTCTTACACCTATATACTTGTTACATTTCCTTGATGATGGATTAAGGTTTTAGTATGGTTATCATGGAGAATTTGATGTTGATTTCGTGAAGAGTATTTGACATGAGTATGTGACGGACTTTATATTGTTATTTGTCACTTAAATGTTGATTTTATGTCACCTACTTACATCCTTGTATGTTAGGTTACATTTTGAATATTTTGATTACATGTATTAGTCTGATAGGTTGATTACAAGAACTAATCGATTATGTTCATCTACATGCGGTTATGCATATGTGTAGTTGGTTAGGCGTTGCTTATGTATATTTTTCATTGCATGTGGTAGTGTGTATAGTGGAGTAATGGTTGTTGTCATGCATGAGGTCATAGCATGCATTGTTGATATGGTCTTGCATTAATGATTGGATCCTAGTTAGAGTGATGTTTAGGTGTTGATACATTTACTAGTTTATGTCGATATGCTATTGTGATTATGTTATACATCTATCACGTTGATTTTGTGATCTTGTAGACAAGGTATCCTCCCCAAGCTATACTAAGGTGCGTTAGTTTACTTTGATTTGATTTATCCGACAAATTATGCATTGCACAAAGAAAGAGATCAAATGGCTAGCAAGATATTGATTACAAGGACTCTCCCTATGAATCCGAAGAGCAGTATGGTGTTGGGAACTCTTCAGGTTTGGAAGTGACATTGAGAAGTTTGAAGGACGAGATAAGGATTTGTAAGGTGGATAATGACCGAATTATACAAACAAAAGAGAAGAAGGCGGAGGTGAATGCTATACTTCTTCAGAGTTTATCAGGCTTGCAGCGACAAGGGCCACTATGGATCAGCCATGGACATGAGGATAAAACTAATGGGTCATATGGCAATAGATCTATTGGTAGGCACAAATCAAATAGATCTAATACAGTGAGAGATGGTAGGTTTTTGGACACTGTGGAAAGGGGGGGTGATGAGTACAAGTATTATTCTAGTTTTGGTTCTGATAGACATCATGATCATCATCCTTATCATCCTTATAGGAGGAATGATAGGGGATAATTTATAGATGAGTTTAAGAAAAGAAAACCACCTACTTTTGATGGAGATATGAAGAAACTAGAAGATGCAAAGGCTTGGATACCTGGAATGAAAAAATACTTTGAGTTGCATGAGTACATGGATAACATGAAGGCTAGAATAACTATATCCAACTTGAAAGGTAAAGGAAACATCTGGTGGGAATATGTTAAGCGGGTTAGAGAGATCAGGATAGATGACTTGAGCTAGAGGGATCTCAAGAGACCTTTCAGGAAGAAGTACTTGCGAGAAAAGTACTATGACAGCAAGGAAAAATAATTCTATGAGCTAAAGATGGGATCGATGATAGATGAAAAGCACACGACCAAGTTTCTGGAGCTATTGAGGTATGCACCATGTCTTACTGATGAGAAGGAAAATGTTCATAGATTTGTAAGTGGTTTTCCATTAGAATTTAGAGGTTGGATTGAGTATGATGAGCCTCAGTCACTTGAGAATGTTATAGGGAAACTCAAGCATTTCTATGAACAATTAAAGCGTAAGTATGAATCTCATCATGGATGGAAAGGAACGGAAAAAGGTAAAGGTAAAGGGAAGCCTAAGAGGACAAGGCCTCATCATGAAGATGAGAAAGAGAATGTGGCACAACGAAAGGTATTTAATGCAGCTAGATAGGGACATGAGTCACAGCAGCAACATAGAGGTGTTGGTACTAGTCAGTAGGAGCGTTGGACATGTGGCAAGGAACACCTTAAGAGAGATTCTCTACAAAATCAGGGAGGTAGGTCTCAAATATACAGTGCAGAGGAGGCATAAACTCCTGGGGACATTGGTCAAAGTATTCCATGTATCTATGCAGCAGTGGACAACATGTAGGCAGAACACTAGACATTTATCATTGAGATGGGCAGTAAGCTTTGTGATCAAGTTATTTCTATTTTGATTGACCTTGGATCTAACTATAGCTATGTTAGTCCTAAATTGGTGGATAATTGTGGTTTGAGTATTGAATTGCATGCAGAGACTTGGTTAGTGCAGTTAGATATAGGTACGAAGAAGCGAGTTCATCATTGGATAAGAGCTTGCACATTTGATTTGAATGGTATGCCTACTACAACACATTTAAATGTTTTATCGTTGGGTTCATACAGTATGTTGTTGGGCAAGGATTGGTTATATCTTCATATAAACAAGGTTGACTGCTATGACAAAGTTATTGAGTGTGTTGATGACAATGGGGAACCAAGAGTCTTGCAAGGTAAGAAGAAATCCACATCAGTTACAATGGTGACAGTTATCCAAGCACAGTGTAGCCATAGGAAAGGGTGCAAGTTATTTGCAGTACATATTTATAGTGGTGAGAGGAAGGAGGTTGAGAATACAGATGTGTTGAGTTGGTACCTGGTGTTGCAGCAGTTTTAGGATGTATTTCCTGAGGACATTACAGAGTTTCCACCCCATAGGGAGGTAGAATTTTCGATTGAGTTAGTGCTAGGGGAAACTCCATCATAAAAATAACCTTACATGATAAGCACACCTAAGTTGGTTGAGTTAAATTTGTAGTTGAAGGAAATGTTGGAAAAATGATACATTAGGCCAAGTTTATCACCCTGGGCCACATCGGTCTTGTTTATGAGGAAGAAAGATGGTACTCTTAAACTATGCATTGATTACAAGCAACTGAATAAAGTAATGATAAATAACAGGTACCCTTTTCCAAGGATTGATGACTTGTTCAATAAGCTGAACGAAGTAGTCGTGTTCTCTGTTATGCTTCTTAACCTGCAAAGCAATACCGAACAGAGAATATGCGAGAAAAATACCCAGAACACAGAATATGCGAAGAAAATATACCCAGAACACAAAATAGCAATGATTTTATTACTCAAAGAGAAATGTTCACAGGCCTCTTCGAGGGGGCAACCTCCAATAGA
>APFE031190592.1:33068-45752 GCA_000404065.3 Pinus taeda | reverse complement strand
TGGCATATTTAATCATTACATAAATGTAATCTTGCTGACAGTATTTGATATCATAATCATAATGCACGCATGTCCAACCTAATTATTGTAATTAGACGTCTCTAAATCCAACAGAAAAATCCACAATACTTTACGGATTTCAGGCCGATTTCACTATGAAACATGGTGTATAAATTGATTTCTTTTCTGATCGCTCGAGGTTGAAATTGATTCTGTCTAGACATGTCACTGAGGAGCAGTTTGGATTTATTGAGGTGAGACAGATTCAAGACGCCATTGGTATTGCTCAGGAGATTATGCACTTTATTAAAACCCAAAAACTTAATTCTTTCCTTATCAAGGTGGATTTGACTAAAGCATATGATTGTATAGACTCAGAATTTCTTAAACTAGTCCTGACCAAAGTAGGTATGTCACCTATGAACATTTGTTGTATTATGGCCTAAACCAAGACAACGAATTTCGTTGTCATCATAAATGGATTTCCTACCCATTTATTCTCGACACGTAGGGGTTTGAGACAGGATTGTGCATTGTCATCGATGATGTTCATATTGGTTATTGACAATATGAGTATGAAAGTAAGAGATGCAAGAGTTCAAGGCATTATTTCTGGGATTAGAGTATCTCGATAGACTGATATCACTCACTTAATGTTCATTGATGACCTATTATTTGGAGGACAGGATATTGTTTCTAAATGGACAATATTACATAACATTATTTCATCACTTGGAGAGGCATCAAGACTATGTATGAAGGGACCGAAATAAGTTCTTATACACAATGGTATTACAGGGCCAGAGATTATGGACATTAGTCTACTGTTTGGGGTTGGATACAAACATATTGATGAAGGTATCACATACTTTGGTTTCAACCTGAAGCCAAAAAATTATTGTAATAAGGATTGGGATTTGCTCGTAGAGAGGTTTCATAAGAAACTTAACTGCTAGAAACACAGATGGTTGACAATGTGGGGTTGGATGATCATGTTGAAAGAAGTACTCCAAAATGTAGCAATTTATTGGATGCACCTTTTTCTACTTCCCAAGGAAGTTATTAAAAGGATACAATTGATCATGGGATGCTTTATCTGGGCTGGTGTGGAGTAGGTAAATCTCCTCTACGGACAAAGGTGATCCCTCTAGCCCTAGAGTGGGTCTAGCCGAAAACAGAACAACCTAATGAAAACTTCCTTAAACTAGAATCAAATAAGAGGGCCTACCTCTTAGAACATTACTCTGCTTGATGATGACCTCACTCCTTTGCTCTAGCTTCCTTTGAGTTCTTCTCCTTCAAATACCTTAAAAAAATACACAAGAGACAATGGCAAATGTAATAGCATACAATCGCATTCAATTTACTTAAAAAGTCAAGGAATCTTAATCCATTAAATGTAATATGACACTCAATGTAGGAAATAAATCATTAGTTGAATTGCTATAAAGCTCAGAAAGAGATACAACCAAAGCCTTGACGTTGCAGGTCTCCTCCGACGTATCTAGGTTCCAACACCACTTATAGCATCTCATGGTTAGCCTCAACAATGGAAGTTTAAGGCTTCTTCCCTTTAGTTCAAAACCAAAACAAACACACTATTCTCCCTTTACACCCATAAACTAGAAGGCAAAAAAAATATAGATATCTTGTTGGTTATTCAAGCTCCAAAAAAGACTAGTTCAGGTTCGAAAAGGAGGATTTTATATAGCTTTGATGGAGGCGAGATGGTTCCTCATATGATGGGAGAGGGCTTATGTCTTTGGTTTTTTCCATATTAATAGGGGAAAGGAGCCCAAATAGACTCTCTCAGCTCTATCTAGCCCAACCATTTACTAGACTTCCGTTCACGAAGCTTCTAGATCTGGAAGCTTCGACTCCATTTTTAAAAACTTGCCAAAAGAGGGTCGACGCGAGTGGTGAAGGGATCACTTGCACCATTCGGCACTAGGCCTAGTTTCAAACTCTGCAAATTGGCACGAGGAAGAAACTAAGCACTAGCGTTGGTCTTGAAAACTGGGATTGAAGGAAGATTCTTGGGAAATGTTGCAAGAGGGGGATGTTCTGTTCATGAATAGGGATGTAAAGGCATGTTGTTCATGATGGGAAATCATATAGAGGTCACTATAGAGGTCATCCAGGATTGAGGAATGGGGTGTACAGGGACAATGATAAAATGTTGTGTAACAGATGCCCCCTAAAGTGTGAAGGCCGAACTAGAGTGAGGGGTGAAATGCTTTGCAAGTAGATGCATGGAACTAGAGACCTTCATCGGAAAACCTGCAAGAAAGCATAGATACATATACATCACTGAAAACTCTGATAAATGATACATGAATCGTGGTATGGACGCAACCATCCAGAGAAAGATCATGAAAATTTATCCAAGGAATGGATGCAACCATCCAGCAGAGAGGATCATATCAAACCCAAGGTATGGTCGCAGCCATCCAATAATCAGAAGGATCACATATAACAACTCATGGTATGGTCGCAACCATCCATTTGAAAGAGACATTTATATCATCATGATCATGTCACATCACCTTGCAACCTAGACTTTATTAATCTGAGCCCAGGGTCTTGCTCTCCAACACGACCTGATCAAAGTACAAATTCTAACATGTGAATACATGTGTTGAAGTCGAACATGCTATAAAATCGCTTGATTACCAGTCAATGATGTGAACTATTAACAAGCATGAGCCACCAATAATGATGATGGGCTCAAGGTACCAGTAGCAAAATCCATAGAATGTGAATGAGGAACTGAATTTGAACACCCATGAAATCACCCAATCAGACGCCGATGATGTGAACTTGTCATCAAGTGCGAAGAAATTTTCATTAGGTCATGCAAGCTCTAAGGTACTGGAAAGGAGTCTCTCGGCCAACTTCCCATATAATGAGTTGAAGTTGACAGGAAGTGACCTTATTGAAGAAGGGCCATGTTGTATCCCACATCACCAATGTGAGACAAAGGGATGTAATGATTTTGGATGATACAGAGAATCAGGAATGAGTGTAACTACAGAAGGATAACTCTTGAACATATCGGTGACACGACTCCGGAGTTTGGCAACTTTTGGATCCATAGGATTAGAGGTCATGATGGCATGGCAGAGATCAAATGGAAAGGCAAAAAATGAATGGCCCAACCCAAGAAAGTCAACAATAAAGTGAGGATACCCCAACCTGACACGAAGAAAAAAGTGTGATGTTCAAGAGTGAGTTGCCAACACAACTGATGGAATTTCCAATTTTCCCCCAGCATCTCTGGCAGGTACCCCAATTATTTTTTATTGCAATCTTGAAGGGGATAGCATGTGCTTGCACTGTAATTCCATCCTTCAGATGAATACGAACTTGTAAGATTAATGAGCCCTAGGAAAGAGAAACTCATGTCCATCATGGCGATGAATCTAATGTCGTTTAAGTTTAACGAGTCCGACATAGGTGTAACTCAGTATCTTTTTCATGTTTAGAGAGTTTGAAAAAGACATGGAAAAGGAAAATCCAAAAGGTCCCTTTTCATACAGTTGTGTCTCTCGAGCCCAAAAGGTAGAAAATAATACTTGAGAGAACTGCTTGACCATGTCAGCCAAGGAGTACCTTTTTCGTAAATAGTTTATCCTAGCCTAAAAAAGGGGTAAACGTATATTGGGTAAACGATGTTTTGAAACCATATACGAGGTCAAAACAATAAGAACTTGGAAATCTTTTTGTTTTTTGATAGTCAGAAAAGGTCTTAAAGCAGACTCCCCATTTTTATTTTCTTTAACAAGTCAAAAAGGGAAAAATACTCGACAATCTTTTCATTTTTTACGAGTCAGAAAATAGCTTATACGTGACTCATCCTGGAGGAATGAGTGGTCTAAAGGGTATCAATTGGTTCCAGTTATGGTGGAACTACTCAAAAACCAAGAGGTCAAGAGGCTAGCTAGAAAAACCACTCATTGTTGCGGTTCCTCAGGAAAGGGTAAAACAACCAAGTGAAAGCATATGATCGGCCAAAGAGATAGCGGTGATGGAATGAAACAACCAAGGCTCATCTAGCAGAAATTAGCTGATAAAAACAGGAATCACGAGATGTAAATTGGGCATGGGTTCATTTTTATACAAGCTTGAACCATGGGGAACTTTTCTTCAATTTGGTTTCATGTTTACACAAGCTCGAAACAAAAAACTATGCTTGAGTTTGGTTTCATTTTTACACAAGATTGAAACAAAGACAAACTATGCTTGAGTTAAGTTTGCATTCCCCCGACATAATGAATCAATTTGAGGTACATGCCCCCTAAGCTTCATTTCATTCAGCTAGGTGGATGGAATGAAGGTTCACTTTCAAGATCCGGGAAAGACTCAACTGGGATTATACGATATCTTAATCAAAGACTCGATTAGGAAAAGGGAGTTGTTTCATTTTTTAACAAGGTTGACATAGTAAAATAACTATCCTCAGACATTTGTTTCATTTTTTAATGGGGTAGATACAGGAAAAAACAATCCTCGAACATCTGTTTCATTTTTTAATGAGGTAGATATAGGAAGAAACATTATCGGACTCCTTGATTCATTTTTTAACGAGCTTGACACAAGACAAGGAACTATGCTCACATCCCTTGTTTCATTTTTTAACGAGCTTGACACAAGACAAGGAAATTTGCTCTGACCCCTTTTTCATGGACCATATGAGAACATGGCTCCCAAGAGGTCCTCACTAGACGGGAGAACCACACTCCCGGAGGAATACATGTCAACTGGTACCAATGACAGATCGGGTTCCAATGCCCCTAGTACATAATGTACTATACCATCTATGTGATCATTAGCAGATGTGGATACTAAATGGGTAGCCACATAATTGACGTGTGGCAGGGAGGGTGCTTCTTTCAAACAAGAACCGATAGCGGACGATGGTTGCATAGGAGGCACCTAGTGACCAATGAACGAAAATTTATCAATGGTCACTATTCTTCGTTCGTGTGGAAAAAAAACCACATGGAAAAGTGAAGAAACAAGAGCTCCCATGACATAAACATAGTCGCGTCCAAGGAGAAGATTGAAATCTAAAGGACCTTGGACTACCATCACATCTATATAGACGGTCTTTCCTCCCAAAGTAATAGGGACCTTCAGAAGGATCCCTAAGGGTTGACTAGTTCCTCTATTGAAAGCCAACAGATTCTGGGTGACAGGCACAAGCTATGGGGAACCCAAAGCTTTCCAAGTATTAAAATACATGATGCCAATAGATGTGCCTTCATCTAATATAGTACCATGTACTACCATTTATAGGCTTGTGTTGTGATCTAGAAAGTCACGTAAGATGGGAGGTGGAGAGAAATCAATTGACTCCAATCAAAAGAAACAACATAACTGATTAGTGGGGGTATCATATGATTTCCCCCATGCTTTACAAGATTAGGAGAAGGACTTTCCTGAACAACTGGGACGAGAGGGACACTCTTTGATTCATTAGAATCTGAGGAGATGAGAAGAACATGAGCAGTATGCTCACTACTCTCTTTGGAAATAGAGTGAACAACTGAAGGGGGAGCCAAGTCGACACTCTTTTCGACCAATGGTTAGTTAGGAATAGACACAAGAGAGTCATGCTCAAGAAGAGTAGGATGGGAAAGAGATGAATCCAAGTCAATCTCTTTACCAACTAGGAGAGGGTTAGAAGAAAGCCTGTGATAACTTACAGGAAGTTGGGGTTGAGGAGCTATAAGGTTTTCCAAAACTTTGGAAGCTTTATCCATAAGAGGACAAAGGTGAAGAGGATACTCTCCTTCACATAACCTACAGGGGAATTTAATTTTTCCCTTCTTCTTACCATTGCTAGCCGAGGGTGTAGCATTGACATGATCTCCAAAGGTCGATGGGGATGGTCAATCCAAATTTTGAGACCATACCTCTAAGACTCTAGGAATACCAAGACAATCTCAAAGGAGGTGGTCACCCTTACATAGCCTGCAAGGGAATTTTATCTTCCGTGGAGGATTGGAAGGTTTGTCTATAGGAGGTGCATTTGGAGCAATAGTTGCACGATTGGCCTCTCGCTTATATGACTTCTTCTTCTTCATCTTCTTATTCTTCTTAACCTCTTGGTTACTGGATTTCAAACTTTCACCAAGCGAAGTAGAAGAGGAAGATGAAGAAATAAGGGAAGAAGATGAGAGGTCAACTTTAGAATCAACATGATCTGGTTCAAATGAAGGAGATGGTTGGACAAGAGTTGGGACACTCGAGACCACCAAGGTCTAAAATAACCAGATAGGTAAACCAATGGTTAAACCACAGAGGGACAACATTGCCATATAAGGAGCACCAGCACTTCCAAAAGAAGGAAAAGTACCAAGATTCCCATCCGAGGGGAATCATTGACTGGTGGACTCGGGAAATGTTGCCATTGGAAATGACCCTAAAGAATCATTAAGGAAGACAACTTTAACCAAGAATATTTTGTGGGTAGTTAATTTTAAGACACTAAAACAAAACTTTACCTTTTCATATTTTAAGAGTCGAGAAAAGGGTGGAAGGTTACTCTAGTCGCTCTCGGATTTAACGAGCTTGAAAGGACAAGTGCTCGATGATATTTTACATTTAAAGAGTAAAAAATACCAAAATGACTTCTCAGGATAATCTAGGAAAAGGATTACCAGGTAACCGTGAATTGTATAATAACTCTCGACGAACCAAGAAGTATGGGCACGCAATCTCCCTGAATGTTGTGTTCAGTGTATCACATTTACAAGGCAGAAGACTCAGCTTCCTATGGATAGAGGATTGCAAACCTATTGGATAATCTAGGAAAAAATAGAGTAAAAAATACCAAAATGACTGCTCAAGATAATCTAGGAAAAGGATTACCATGGAACCGTGAATTGCATAATAACTCGCGGCGAACCAAGAAGTATGGGCACGCAATCTCCCTGAATGTTGTGTTCGGTGTATCACATTTACAAGGCAGAAGACTTGGCTTCCTATGGATAGAGGATTGCAAACCTATTGGGGTCTCCCTTTATATACGCGATGGTACGGGGAGCACAAGTTTGTACTAGCATTGTCTACTGCCGAAGCGAATGACAGTTGCTAGGTTTAAAGATGCTAGAACACGTCTCTAGCCTATACCACTAAATGTGAGCATTAAGTTTCAATGCTTCCTTATGTTAATTAAATAAATTTTAACGGTTGATCTTGAATTAGCTTTCAATTCCAAGGCCCTGCTCCTATATGAGAAAAAAAATATTTCTTCGATGAAATTTAACACTAATTTAGGGATAGAGAGCACACAATCAATGCAACAATCAAAGAATGAAATATTTCACTAATACATGTCCTAAATGCACTTAATCTTCCCTTAACAACAAAATAAGTTTCATTTCATTTCCTATGCTTATGATGCTGCAATTCTATCTTCTCAATAATGCTACTAATGTAATATTTTCACTTAAGTAAACTAGAATGATGTTCTTCTTTTCATAAAATGCAAAATGAATATTTCACATAAAGCACTTTAATGAAAATTTTCACAATTCCAAACAAACAAGCATCGATCAAATCCAAAGCATGATAAATGAAACTAAAAGAAACTTCTTCCCTGAATCAAAGAAACAAAACACACAAATTCTTCAATCAAGAAACCAAGCAATGTAATCTGTGTTTGGAAAGAAAAAAGAGACACTCGAAATAAGAGAACAAACGAGACTCTTTCACTTATCCAATTGAAAACGAAGCAATGAAGATGTTGCGAATAAAAGATGGATTAAACAAAGCAGCAAATCAGAAACTTGAAACAATGAGTGAATTAACAAATGAATGTAATTGACCTCGATGCCCTAGGATCATAGAAACCATCCAAGAAACTCAAAAAATCAAGCAATGAAACTTCAAGTCAATTAATCAAATCCAGCAAATAAAGCATCCTAGTCACCTCTGGGAAGAAGAAAAGAGTCTGAGGGTCAAGACATATTGGCACTGGAATGGGAAAAAACTCTGATTTTTTCATAACTCAAACACCGACACGCTTTTTGGGCTAAACCTAGCACTAATCGGCACGATCAACATGACTGGCTAGGGTACAACTAGCAATGATAGGCCTACTCGGTGTGACTGCTTGGTCAAAAAGAGCATCGATCAAGGGATTCAAAGAAAAAATAAAAAATAACTTCACATAGGGCCAGAATTAACACATCAGAGGGTGGGCTAACCAACAACTTGACCTTATGAGCAAATTGTCAATCAAGATTTTAATTGATGATAATATGGCATTATCGAGATGGAAAATATTCTTATGATTCATAACCCTAATCCTAGATTTACTGAACCCTAATCCTATGTGCATACCCTACAAGGGATCCCTACATCTGAAGCCCTAAAATAAGAAACCCTAGCATGATTATGAGCAAAGCCTAACCTTTATTAATAAAACCCTAATGGCTAATGAAAACCCTAATATGCTACAAACCTATAACCCTAACCCTAAAGCATATTAATAAAAGGATACACTAATAAAAGTAGTATTGATGGGTTATAAAGGCATGAATAAAAAATAATAATAAAAAGGGGGGTGCATGACCATTATATACTATATTTATATTACAAATATTTTCATACATATGGTCCCATCAAACCCATACAACTGCCCCCACACACAGTACACGCTCACTCCTCTAATGTCACCACATTTGCGATAATTCACTCCAAAAAACAGTGAAAGTGGCACAGAAGGTTTTCTTTCAAATGGGCTAATACACACAAGCCCTGTGGAAATATTTAAAAAAAAAATTAACTGAAAATTGTTTCTGTCAGCTTTCCAAATTCAACGTGACTAGTCGGATCCACATTTTGGACATGGATAGCATATATATTATGGCACAAACCTATTCTGAATACATAGGATTTCAGCGAAGAAATACATAGTACAAAAAGGGCAAAGTTCACTTCTCGTGAACTTGAGTAAGAATACAGTAATGCATATTATTTCTAGGTCAACCGAATTACAATCAGCGTTAAAGTCGCAGACATGGTGGCAACCTCGGTAACACATATTATTTCTTGGTCAACCGAATTACAATCAGCATGAAAGTCTCATACATGGTGGCAACCTCAGTAACGCATATTATTTTGGGTCATTCGAATTATAATCAGCATAAGAAAAAAAAATCGAACTTAATACAGTAAAACAGAGGAGGACGTGATGACAAACCTGTGGATGTTTTTCACCTCAAACCTGTGTTGAAAAAAGCTAGACCTGTGATATATTCTCAGAGCTACAGTCTTGTGGAGATCAGGCGTCGAAGTTGTCACGTGGAGGGCTCAGTTGAAGGCTTAGAATAGTGGAACAATTGTACTAGTAATTGCCACCTATGGAGTCACGGTAATACATCTGTGGAAGGATCGAAGGCTCGATCTCCTTTATTTTTCCAGACTGTGGCTCTAGAAGCATTGGTTGGCATATCTCTTAGATCAGTACATGATGACAAGTGTACAATGAAGTAAATACAGTGGAAATTCTAGTCAAGCTAAAAGGTGAAGACACTGAAGCATTTCAAGTAAGTTTTATGTACATTCTCTATTAAAAACAACATGATTCGTGTCCTTTGAGTTGGTGCTCCTAAACACAAGATAGGTGCCTTGGATGAGATAGGGTCAAAGACCTAGAGGTCAGATCCTCATCAAAAACCAAGTTGGTGCTTGGGAATAATTATCATACATTGTATTTATTCTTTTATTTTACTCAATAAAATTATTCTTATACATTTATCTAATTAAATTGTGAAGAATCTAACTGGTAACATTAACAGTTGAAATAAAATACTGATTCACCCCCCTCTCAGTATTTCCAACAATTGGTATCAGATCCAGCTTCTTCAAAATCAACCTAACAATTGGAAGAAGGATTCTTATTCATAATGAAAAATCAAGAAGAGTCGGGAAGGCTTCCTTTTTTCGATGGCACAAATTTTGGTTTTTGGAAAAAAAAAATGTCCTACTACTTAATGTCCCTTGGACCTGAAGTTTGGCATTCGGTTTTGAATGGGTACATATCTCCTTCCACTCTTCCAACTGATCAAGATGAAAGGAAAGCTTACATTGCAAATGCAAAAGCCTTAAATTCCATCACTAGTGGAATCACTAATTCTGAATATACAAAAGTCATGAATTATGACTCGGCCAAATAAGTATGGGATAAACTGGTTAGCTTATATGATGGGGAATCCAAAGCTAAGAAGGCAAAGATTCAAACTCATAGAAGGCAATTCGAAAGTCTGAAAATGGATGATGAAGAATATATTGCATCATACTTTCGCCGAGTAGCTGAAGTGGTTACCTCTCTTAAAGGATTGGGAGAAAATATTGAAGAAAGCGTTGTTGTTCAAAAGGTCTTAAGATCTCTCCCTGGCAGATTTGACTCCAAATTAAGTGCTATAGAAGAAATGAAGGACCTAGATACTCTCAAGATGGATGAGTTTCATGGAATCTTCATTGCCTATGAAATGAGAAAAGGAATCCTAATTTCCAAATATGCAGCATTCAAGGCCTCAAAATTAAAAAAGGGGAAAGGATGGAATACCAGTAGTGATGAATCTGGCGTTGAATCTGAATTGGCACAATTTGTATGAAGACTAAAGAAAGGATCCAAGCTAAAAGGTAAGTACCCTCTTATTTGTTTCAAATGTGGAAGAATAGGTCTTTATGCTGCAAAATGTCCTCATAAGCATGACAGTGATGATGAGGAGGACTCTAAAAGGATGGTATACAAAAATAAAGGGTTTAATAAGAAGAATTTCTTCGCTAAGCAAGATGATACTGACGAAAATGAATTTGTAGTCATCAAAAAGAAATCAACTAATAATATCCCTCGTCGCAAAGGAGGTAATGATGAATCAGATGAAGTAAAAGACTATGCTGGAAGCCAAGAAGTATTATTCATGGCATTTACAAATGATGATGATTCAAGACTAGAAGTAAATGTAGATGAATTGTTAATGAGTTCCATTAAAGAAAATGAGAAATTACGAAATAAAATCATTTCTCTCAAAGTAGAAAAGGAGGAAGGAAAAATAAGGGAAGACCTCTTGAAAAATAAGCTAAAAGAAAAGGAAGAAATTTGTGAAAAACATGAAGCTGAAATAGTATCTCTGAGGAAGAAATTGGAGCAAGTCAAAAAGAGTTGGAAAACTCCCAAAAACTTGACACTATCATAACTGCTCAAAAACCTCAATATGAAAAATCCGGGATAGGTTTTAAAGGAGAATCATCAAGTACTAAGGAAAATGCGAAAAGTTATGTCAACATACTTTCCAGCAACCCAAAGGAAGAAAAATCATTTCATCAAAGACCCATCTCAAAGAATGAAGAAAGAGTAACTCCAAGGAAGAATGATTCAAATCATGGCTATTACAGCAGGTACCAAACTATCTTCTTTGGCCATTGTTATTATTTTAATAAATTTGGTCATCAAGCTAAACATTGCATGGCTCATAAGAATGAAACACCAAAATTGAAGGATCAAACAAACAAACCATATGGTCTCAAAGGGCAAGGACACATCAAGACCTACAACTCTTTTGATTCTTTGGCCAAATTTGATCCAATTTTCTCATTATGTAATGATAATCGACATAATGAGCAAAATTTCCCCCTCAAAAGAAAAGAAGAAAAAAGTGAGAATCCCAATATGGATAAATGTGGCCTAGCTCTATGTGCTCATAGTGATGAAAATCATTGGTTTTTGGATAGTGGATGCTAGAGACATATGAAAGGTGACAAAAGGAAGTTTGTATCATTGAACAAAAATGAAGGAAATGTATCCTTTGGAAGTGGATCTACCAAAATTGTTGGAAAAGGAACTGTTACCCTTATTAATAGAAAAGAAAAGGCTCAAAATGCTTTGCTAGTAGACGGGCTCAAACAAAATCTCTTGAGTGTTAGCCAAATCTGCGATCAAGGACATAATGTTGTCTTTAGCACTAAATATTGTGAAATAAGGAACTCTTCCTCAGGAGAACTTGTGGAAAAAGGAGTTAGAACATCAGATAACGTCTACATTTTGAACAAAATTCAAGAAGATAAATGTTACCTAAGTCAAACAGATGAAAGTTGGTTGTGGCACAAGCGATTGGGACATACAAGTTTCGATAACTTGATCAATATCGGAAAGATCAATGCAGTATGAGACATCCCAAAGTTATTCAAGCCAAATCAAGGTGTATGTGGTCCATGACAACATGGAAATAAAACTAGAACCAGCCACAAGACCAAGGAGTTATCTACATCAAAACCTTTGGAGATCATTCATGCTTATTTATGTGGACCAACTAGAACTCTGACGCTCCAAGGAGAAAGGTACTTTGCTTTATTTGTTGATGAATATACTAGAATTATGTGGGTATATTTCATAAAATGTAGATCTGAAGCATTTGAATGTTTTAATAATCTTAAGGCTCTTGTAGAAAATGAAAAGGATTCTAAGATTAAATGTCTTAGAACAGATAGAGTGGGAGAATTCACATCAAAAGAATTTGATGAATTCCGTAAAGTAAATGGAATAGAAAGAGAAATATTTGCTGCTAGAGCACCCAAGAAAAATGGGGTAGTTGAAATAAGAAACCAAACTGTTCAAGAAATGGCAAGAACAATGTTACTAGCAGTTGACTTGCAGCCAAAATTTTG
>APFE031190580.1:0-18290 GCA_000404065.3 Pinus taeda | reverse complement strand
ACACATTTTTCACCTTTATACATATGTACCTACAAAATAACTTAAAATAATTCACAAAATGAGAATAAATATAGAGAGTGACATAGTTGAATAATAAAAATACGTTTAGAAAATTACAACTATATTTCAATTATCTTTACCAACTAGAAAAGTTTTCAAAAAGAATGTGAACATTCTAGTAAAAAGGGAAATGCATAAACATTCATTAAGAAAAGCTTTACCATAAAGGTTGTATACTATATGTGTCTATTGTATTATTAATGACAATGTTGATATGCATATGGGAAACAAGGAATAATTATAGAAATAGCTACACATAAACACATCAATGCATATCAAATAGTTTCAACAAATTCCCAATAGTGGTATAGTGAGAAAAGAATGATATTGTTTATATTATTTCTCAATAAAGTATTTCTTTAAATAATGATTGTGGTAGGTGTTCAAGGCCATGCATCACTCTAATCAGAGTTATAAGGAAATATTGTAACCTTAGTAGAAAAAAAACTAAGTGAAAACTTTGCATTCTTTCTTTAAAAATAAACGAAAATATTCATTTAGAAAACTCTCACTACTAGGCATGAATGGCCATATACATTTAAACAAAAATTCAAAAAACCATGTGTTTCTATGAATTATCTAAGAACATGAATTGAGTCGAGAGCTCGTTGAGAAAATTTGCATTGATGATAAAACCCTTAAGTATCAAATAAACCTAGAAAAGGGTATTGGACATCATGGTTGGGTACATTGGACATGAATAAAGTTTATGTAAGAACATGGTATATTTTAAAGTTGAGCATAAATGTCATACAAAAACCTGTAAAGGATAGACGTGCTTAGATTTTTTAATGAGGGAGGGACAAACATGTAAAGGCTAAGGAGTATTATTAGAATTCTACAAAAAAAATGGTGCAATACAAAACACGTAAATTAGATTTAATGAGTGGAAGAAATGTGAAGGAGAGCATTACCCTTTTATAGAAGGTATATGACATTGCATTATAGAGTATTATTGATTAGAAAAAAAGAGCTTGTAAATTAAACAAAAAGAGGAAAAATCAACCTAGGGTTTATTTGAGACAAATTTGTTACCTCTCACAAGTTATGGCAAAAGTCTTGCATGAGCTAATAGAACATAAGAGAACTTAGTTCCAAAGGGGATTTCTTATCACTATACCCATATGAAAATGATTAAGTGAGAAATTAAATTCAAAACAAGTGCATCAACCATTGTAGTTTCATGAATGGAAATTGGAACACATATGTAACTTCAATGAACTCCTAAATAATTTAACAGTACAAGTTATGGAATAATGCCAAAGGATAACCTAACTTGCCATGTGTCTACCACCATATTTTCTTAGCAAAGCTATGAAATCATGACATACTTAAAAAAACATAGACTTGACCATCTCATCTTGGTGGATATTGATGACCACCTCCCTATTCCACTTGTACCCTTTCCATTGTTTCTTTGAGTTTTTTTAGTTTCCTTAATTATAGGACACGTTACTATTTTTCGTATTTTTTCTCGTCGTGAAATTCGAGATCCGTTTTGAGGCCCTAAATGAAATTTTCTTGGAAAAATGGCTATGGCATTTTCTGAGCAAAACACATGAACAATTGTAGTCCTCAGATAGATCTTTCCAATGAGGTGCCATACACATCAAATAGAGATAATAGGACCAAGTTAGGACCCCCTAAGTTTGTTTCCCAACTAACCCTAAGGGGGTCCATAAACTCTTAGTGTTACGTCTCCTCGGGTTAGGGTTTTGGTTTTTTATGGTTTTCTCTTATTGTTCAATAATAAAAATTACCTTGAGCCTCATTGTAACTAGGTTCAAAGGCATTTAGCCACCACATAAGAGACAAGCTACCATCACCCGAGCGAGTCTTGTTTCCATTCTCTTTGTAAGCATATTTCAAAATTTGATATTCATGAAATTAAGTGTTATTTTTGTTGCATCCCTGTATTTATGGTTATATGTGTAATCTGTTGCATTCATGTTTAATTTTGGATCAATGGTATTGGAGTGGTATGCTCTTTCTCTATTTTTCTTTACATGTTCCGAATGAGGTGATGATATAAGGAGTTAGGGCTTGACGTGGTTGAACCTTTGCAAGATGAGCCTAAAAAAACCTAATGATCACCCATGCGGGAAGAAAATAAAGATGAGGGAGAATGACATATTATCAAAATATTTCTCGAGGAGGCCCTCGAGAAACAAAGGAATGCAATGATGGATAAATTTTCCTAGATCATTCAACGATTTCCCACCCGCAGCACATCCACATTGAGTAGCCACTCTCGAGGCATGAACCCTTTGAAGGTACAAGTAAACTTTGACATTCCCATATTTGAGGGCCAAATAAATGCAAATGTCGTAGATAAATGGTCAAATCTGCTAGACAGATATTTTTCTATTCATGATTTTTCCAACCGGAAAAATATTACGTTTTCTCTTCTCAAAACCACCCCGCACTTCAAGGACTAGTGGAAAACCTACTATGAGGAGAAGGATGAAAGTATGACCTCACTATTTTTAGTCACTCCCACTTGGAATTCATTCTCGGATGCCATCAAGGAGCAGTACTGCCCTATTGGTAGGTATGAGGGTAAATAAATAAAGTGAACCAAACTACGAGAGGGAAGGGACCAATTGTGCCGGAGTTTACCAATATTTTTCAAACCCTTTGCTTGGAGTTAGGTATCAAGGATTGTGAGAAACATTTGGTACTTAAGTACCACAGTTATCTACACAGATACATCCAAGACGAGATGGATTTCTTTGACATATCCTTGCTTGGAATAACGTAAGAATACGCCATCAAGATCGACAGAACTTTAAACAAAAGAAGTGGGCCTTTGGATCTGCAAATCTCACGTAAGGGAAAGGTGCCCCCAAACCATAGAACAAAGGAAAAATCCAAGGTAAGGTTGCCGAGGACAACCCACCAAAGCCACAAGGAATGGACAACACCGTGAAGCCAAAGAAGCACATGGAAAGTAGTGTGAGTTCCAGAAGAGCTCCACTCACAACACAAGTGAGTGTTGAGCCAGGAAGTCACTGGTGGCTAAGCTGAGTGCCTCGCAATCACATGCATGTTCCAACTCTCAGTGAGAACCCGACAAGGATAATGATCAAGTGATGTAAATTATTGATGCGGATCCCAAAGCCACCATTGCAACCATGAAGATCCAGAAGGATGAACTAGAAGATCTAGAGGAGGAGGATCATCTCTTCCACTCCCAGATGTTGGTAAAGGGTTCCCCGCTACAGTTCATTGTCGACAGCGAGAGCCAAAAGAACCTCATTTTAGCAAAGGTCATGAAGCAGTTGGGCTTGCCGACCATAACACACCCAAAACCATACACCATCGGGTGGCTTCACCAGGGACGGGATCTTTGCGTGAGCCAATAGTGTCACCTATCATACAACATCAAGCCCTTCACAGATGAGGTATTATGTGATGTTTCTCTCCTTAATGATTGTGATGTATTATTAGGCCAACCATACTTGTGGAAGCAACATGTTGTGTATGAGTCAAGGCCTCGTGTTGTTATTGTTATCGTGGGAAATAAGTTGTATAGGATACCGAGGTAGCACCACCTACCGCCATCTCTCTCATTACTGTAGAAGAATGCAGCAAGATGATTTCCAAAATAAGGAAATTTATTTTCCTGATGATACGCCCTCCGGAAAAGAAAAATATGATAGCCACGAACTCGAAACAGGGACCCTCCACACAACAACAACAAATGTACAAGGTCGTGGATGAGTATAAAGACATCTTCACCTCCTTTGTAGGGTTACCTCTACACTGTCACGTTAATCAATCCATCAATTTGAACCCAAGTGCATCGTTTCCCAATGGAAAAATCTATCAGTGCTCCATTTTGAAGAATGATGGAATCACGACACATATTGATGAGCTACTATAGAAAGGTCATATCTCACCAAGTTTATTTCCTTTTGGGAGCTCGATCCTGTTGGTATAGAAGAAGGATGGGACTGGGAGACTCTATATTTACTATCGGCCACTCAACAAGATCACTGTCGAGAATAGGTACTAGATCCCACATATTGATGACCTTCCCGACCAACTCAAGGGAGAAAAATATTTCAACAAGATCGACTTGAAGTGCGGATATCGCAAGGTACCAATCGAACCCTCCAATGTAGTGAAGGTTACCTTCAAATCCAAGCAGGGCCTTTTGGAATGGTTGGTTATGCCCTCAAGGTTGATGAATTCTCCTATAACCTTCATGACACTCATGGATGACATCTTGTCGCTATCCACCAACTCATTGGTAGTGGTATACTTAAATGACATATTGATCTTCAAACAGAGTTTGGAAGAGCACCTCCACCACATCCGACAGGTTTTTCAAACACTGTGGAAACACAAGCTATGTGTCAATTTGGAGATATTCACTTTTGGCATCACCAAGGTTGAGTATCTGGGATACATTATTGGTGAACGGGGGGTGCATTTGGATTTGGCCAAGATCCAAGTCACTCGGGATTGGCCAACCCCAACCACTCCAACAGAGCTCTACTACCTTCTGGGTCTTTCAAATTTCTAGTGCCTGATTGTGTTGGACTTCTCTCATATCACTTAGCTCTTGAGTCAAGTCACTAAGGGAGGAGTGAAAGAAAAATTACTTTGGTATGAATCTCAACAGAAGGCATTCATAGAGCTGAAACATTGCCTCTACTGTACACTAGTGCTCATATTACCAGACTTCGAACAACCATTTGAGATCAAGACAAATGCCTCCAACTATGTTATTGGGGCAATCCTTACTCAACAGGGGCATCGAGTGGCATATCATAGTGAGACACTTTGAGACAAAGTCCAAAAGTATCCCACTTATGATAAAGAGATGTATGCCACTATGAAGTCTCGTTGACAATGGAAGCATTACATTGTGGGGAAGGAAACAATCATCCACGTAGACCACTGACCGGTGCAGTTCATACAGATGCAAGGGAAGTTGTAGAATGATCAACATGAGAAGTGGTCCAAATACCTACAATAGTTCCATTCGAATGTCAAGTACAAGAATGGAAGCACCAATAATATTGCAGATTGGCTCAACTAATCACCGATCATGGCGTTAACCACAGTGCTCAACTCTTGTGGGAACGAGACTTCTAATTGGCCACTTCTCTACAAAAGTGACCCAGAATTTAGCCACACATATCATATGTTCTAAGAGGGTGAGCAAATTCCAGATTTTCACCTCCAAGATTCCCTATTATGCCACTTTGGACACCTTTGTGTTCCTTCAAGAAAGTGTTCCAAGATGATCTCTAGAGCACACTACAATCGGGCCACTGGGAATTTCAGGTTCAAGAAAACGGTGGCAATACTACAAAAGTATTTCTATTGGATGAATCTTCTATGGAATTTTAGAAAGTACATTACATACTACACTTCCTGCACCATTACCAAACTAACCATTAAGAAGCAAGGCCTCTTTACTTTGTTTACTACCCCTATTCGACCTTGGGAATCCATCTCCATGGATTACATGTGAGGCCTTCGTTCTACTAGGCGTTGGGCAGCAAATCGAGCTATCTTCTTGTTGAATTTCCATGCCTCTTTTTGAAATTTTTTCACTTCTTCACCTATGTTTACTATGCTAAATCCACAAGGTAATCACCCCTTTCCTATCCATTGGAATATTTTATTAATGAAGCAAAGTCACGGGGTTTTGCCTATTCACAACACTAAAACGTATGTTTGACTACAACTTCTAGAGAACAAGTACCAATCTTTCAGTATCCCGCATCAGATCCGCAATTCATAGCAACGACCAGCCATAAGGGAGTCGTGTAGTTAGAGTCATAGATCCCTGAACCATTCTTGGACCATTCACTCATCTTGTCTATTTAGTGTTGGTGCCATTCCAAACTAATGCACATTTCTAGGTATACGGTTACCAAGTTTTGGGCAAAGATGTTGTTCTCACTCGCTATGTATAAAAGATAGGTTATTCCTGTAAATGGGGGACTCCCCATTGATATTTTAATAGCTCTTTCCAGATTAATAAAATATTGTCTCTTTTGCTACTCCATTCTTGATTGTGATTAATGCAACCGTGATCAAAGAGCTGGGCCAGCTCTTCTGATGAAGTGTTGCGTATTTCTGGTTGTGTTATTTACTATTTCATGATTGCAGTTATAGCTTATTAATCCCTGTAAATGATTTTCTTGAGTTCTGTAGCTATTTTAGTTTTACAATAATATTTTGAATCTTAATCACAAACCCTTGGTTGGTAATTGATGGTAATCTTGCCCTTGCATATACCTTGCACGTTGCCTTGAAAGGATACGTACCCAGATTGATAAATTAATGTAGGAAAAAGGGTGAATAGATTGTTCATACCTCGACCCCAACATTTTTGCACCGTTGCAATGGAGGCTAACAAGGTGCAAGAGATGATGCAGACCAACTAGAGGGTCCATCTCTCATCTTGCAGAGAGAAAGAGTTTTATCACTCTGCTCCAGGTCGTGAGCATAGGTGTTTTTTCTGCCTGTTTTTATTTGCTTTCCTGTTTTGATTGGGCCACCCTCTTGTCCTTGGGAGGGAGGATTTTTTTGACACCCTACTTAAGGCCGTGAGTTAGATTTATTTCTTTCAAACCCTTATGTGTTTTAATTTTGGGAAAGCCTAGATTTTACCTTGGGGAGGGAGGAGTCTTTTGACACCCCGCTTGAGATATGGAAGTATTAGGTCTTCTGAGAGGTGTGTGTTTGTTCTTGTTTCTTGTCCTAGGGGGGAGGAGTCCTTTGACGCCCCTCTGTGGGCCCTAAACCCTAGATTCCTATTTTTTAAGGTGTTTGTCTTTTTGTAATATCTTTCATCTTGGGGAAGGAATGGTCCTTTGACACCTTACTTCAAGACTAGAGCATTATAAGCTGATAACAAGACCTTTTGTCATGTCAACATTTGTAGTAACATAGAACTAAATAAGAGGGGAAGAGGAAGAGCCCCAAAGATGGGAGGACCAGACTTGGGAAGAAAGACTTATATCCAACAAATTATAGCAAAAGCTCAATCAGAAGCATCCTCTCGTGGAACCATGAGACCAAGTACATGGAGAGTAAAGTTTGAGGGACAATCAGTAGATCAGCCAGTGTTGTCTACAACATTCTTTGGTGATTCGATACGACAGGCCCCTCCAGTAGTTGAGGAGACATCAAGTAGTATACCTGACTAGGGGAACCTTACGCTGGTAATAGAAGGCGAAGAGGTTGCAAGCAGAACATCAACACAGTCAGGCCACTCCAGCAAGGGAAGGGAGGTCGTAGCCAAGGGATCAAGTCATCAAGACGTAGGAGAAGGAAACAAAGGGGCACTTGCATCACCAAGGGACCGAGGAAGTGTTGTCAAAGCAACTCGAACCTCAGTGGTAAGGAATCCTTGGCCATCTTCCACAGAGCATGTTGAAATACCCAACGGTTATTGCAGGATATTTATGGCTCCTACAACCTCCACCATCGAGTTTCTGATTGGGGATCTGAGAGCTGGTGCACCCTTAAAGCATATTCCATTAGCAGCCTTACCAATCTTTCATGGGCTTGTTTCAGAAGACCCAGACACATTTTTATTCAAATTTGACATAGTGTGCCGGGGGTATTACTACATGAGGGATGGCCAAAAGTTAAAAATTTCCCCTGCTACATTAAAAGGGATAGCTCTGTGATGGTTCATGGGCCTTGGAGGAAGCTTTATTTCCACATGGGATGATATGTGGACTAAAATTCTAGGAAGATACAAGGATTATTGCAAATCTTGGAACATCAAGGAGGAACTTTTTAAGTTCACACAAAAAGAAGACGAGAGCTTGGAAGATTGTGTGGAATGATTTAAGTACACATTACAAAGGTGAGGTCGCTCCGACCTGGATAAGGAGATTTTAAAAATTATCCTCCTCTCGACTTTTCGTGAGGAATCTTTGAAACTATTGAACATCATAGGAAAGGGAGAAATCTCTAAGGAAAGCTTCGAATTAATCTATGAACTATGCATTTAGTGCTCGAGGGGTCTCGCAAGAAACAAACAAGGGATTCACTCAGCAAAGGTGTCTGGCGGGGGTGTTATGAAGGTAGATATCAGAAACCTCCTAGACAACTTGAGAACATGTATCCTCAGTACTCTGTCGACACAAATGGATACACTACAAGTAAAATAGAAGCAACTGGAATTGTACAGGACCATGGCTATATTCTACCCAAAGTGTAGAAAGAAGCACCCAGAGAGGGAATTTCCATTGAACTCCATGGAAGAATGTGTAATAAATCATGCAACAAGCTCATGCCCCTACTTTCCAGGCTTGAAAGTAGTGTTTCAAGGGACAGGGGAAGACACGAAGAAATTGTGCCTCATGGGGTCTAGAAATTCGTGGCAGCCTCGAACACTAATCGGAAATCAATGTATGTACTCACACCATCTCAATATTTTAGAATTATTAGTATAAATCCTCATTCCATGCTCTATCCTCCCATGTGGCCACAATACTAGTTTCCACCTTGGTAGCAGTGGAACCCTCAAGCTGGTTCGTGCTCCCCATGGGCTCCAACTTGGCAAGGATCCTCTCTTGCACAGTCTCCTAAGCCGATGCCACAAAAACAACTCCAACTGCCCTCTAATGTGCCTCCTAGTAGTCAATGTACCCATCCTCAGCTTCCAAGCTACCCTAACAAAATCCTAATAATAAGGGAGTTCATCAAACCGACACTCTTAACCTACCTTTGTATAGCATTTCTACTGCAGAGTTGTATGAAATGAGTTTGAGATCAAAGGGGACAGCCAATGTTCAACCTCCTCGAGTTATCATTGAACAAATTGATAGTGAAGGTAAGGAATCTTAATTAACTAATAAAGAACCAAAACAAATTGGTAGAAACCAAGAACTTCCTGCAAAACAACATCAATCTGAGCCACCTTATCTAGAGAGACTCACTTTGAGTAAATCAAGCCCTCAAGCTAAATTTGACCTATTAGGTGAATGATAGAACTTATTTGTCAAAATTCCTTTGCTACAAGCTATGAAGGATGTACCAATATATGCAAAGACTCTTGGGGAATATTGTTCAAGGAAACCTGCAAAGAAATCCAAAGACCCCCTTACTATTCATGTCATGGGAAAATTATCAGATTTTATGATGGGAAAGTCAATGGCTGTAAAGTATGGAGATCTAGGGAACCCAATTCTAATAGTTCAAATTAATGGGGTTGAGGTTTTGAATGTGCTTGTATACCTGGGTGCTGCCATCAACATTATAACCACTGAAACTATGAATACATTAGGCCTTTGTAACCTAAAACATACACCTAGAGTTTTAGAATTGGCGGGTCGATCTATAGTAAAACCAGTAGGGGAGTTAGAAGATGTAACAATTTCGATGGATTCATGGCAATATACCATAGATTTCCTCTTCTTACATACATAATCTTTAGTTGGTGGCCATCCCTTGATTTTAGGTAGGCCATGGTTGGCTAGTGTAGATGCACTGGGTGTCGTTCAGGGCACATGGTTATTTCAAATGGGCACACCACTAAGAATTTAGTGTTATACTGACCTGTAGAACCAAACCCATCCACAAAAGCATCAGGTGGCAAGACAATTTTATCTCGGAAGGAGCTTGAAACAGAAAATGAGGAATTAAGACAAGTCCTTACTATTGGGAAGGCCCTCCTGTTAAAAATGGAATTGGAGGATGATGTAATCACCTCTTTTATGGATGATCCTTGCTCCATTTCATAGGTAAATCAACAAATCCTAGAATCAATCCTAAGCTGTGAAACACAAGAAACTATTGAAACAGTGGAAGGATCAGAGGAGCTACCCCTAGATGCACTTGATGGAAGTCTCCCAGTGGAATTAGAAACAGGAAAGACCCTGAACATTAACTGAGACCTGTCAGAATCCTAGAAGAAGCAACTTATAGATGTCCTTCAGAAACATAAAGAAGCCGTCACCTGGGATTAATTAGACATGAAGGGGATTCCTACTAATTTATGTACCCGTCATATATATATGAAGGAAGATTGTTGTCCTGTGAGACAATATTAGAGAAGGATGAACCCTGGATTGAAAAATGTTGTGAAAGAAGAACTTTAGAAGTTACTAGATGTAGGTTTTATTTACCCTATTTTAGATAGCCAATGGGTTTCTCCATTAGTAATGGTCCCCAAGAAAAATGGTGAATGCCAAATATGCATGGATTACAGAGAATTAAATAAGGTGATGGAGAAAGATCCTATTCCTTTACCATTCATTGATCAAGTTTTGGACACATTGGCTGGCAAAAATTTCTTTTCCTTCCTACATAGATTTAGTGGGTATAACGAGATCCAGATAGCTCCTGAAGATCAGGAGAAAAACTCTTTCACATTCCCCTCGGGAACATTTGCATACGAGGTCCTTCCTTTTGGCCTGTGTAATGCACCTACAACGTTCTAGAGCGCAATTTTGGGGATCTTCTCTGATTTGATGGATGATAGTGTTGAAATTTACATGGATGACTTTACTCCATATGGGGATTCATTTGTAGAAGGGTTGAAAAATTTAGAGAATGTTCTTGAAAGGTGCATACAAGCGTGTGTCTCCTTAAGTATGGTAAAATTCCATATGATGATTGAGGAAGGGATTGTTCTGGGACATTTTCTCTTGGTTGAAGGAATCTGGATGGACCTAGCTAAAATAAAGGTAATTCTACACTTTCTGATACCTAAAACACCCATGCAGGTACGCAACTTTATTGGTTGTGTTGGTTATTACAATTCTTTTGTAGAAAATTTTGCTAAAGTAGCACATCCACCTTTTCAATTGTTGACAAAAGATGCAAATTTTGTGTGGATAGATGAATGTGATGCAGCCTTAAAAAAAAACAAGGAATTGGTCTATAGCGCTCCAATCCTTAGAGGGCCAGACTGGGAATTACCTTTCCACATTCACACAAATGCTTCCCAAACAGTGGTTGGTGTTGTATTAGGACAACAAGAGGATAGGGTACCATATGTAGTTTACTATGTTAGTAAGAATTTGGCTTCTTCTGAAGTAAATTACATAGTGATTGAAAAAGAGTTCCTTTTTTTCATATATGCGATCAACAAATTCCAGCACTACATTATTGGGTATCATACTTTTGTACATACTAATCATGCAACTATCAGGTATTTAATGAATAAACCTGTTACCCCTGGTGACATTAGAATATGGATTTTGCTACTACAAGAATTTGACATTACTATAGTAGATAAACGAGGTAAGGACAATGTGGTTGCAGATTTCCTGTCTAGGATAGAAAATGATGGTAAGAATACACCAATTGAAGATAATTTTCTAGATAAACATCCTTTTGCAATTTCTGCTAACACTCCGTGGTATGCAGATATTGCTAACTATCTTGCTACATGGAAGCTACCTCTTCATTTGTCATATAAGGATCAGAGGAAGATTATTCATTATAGTACTCAATAATCATGGATGTTAGGGTATCTCTTTCATATAGGGGTTGACCAACAGATTTGGCGTTGTGTGGCAGAAGGTGACATTTATGAGATATTAAAAGTTGCCCGTCATGACCCCTGTGGAGGACATTTTGCAGATAAGAAAATAGGCCATAAAGTGTTGCAAATGTAATACTACTGGCCTTCCATCTTTCGTGATGCTCGGGATTATGTTTGTAGATGTTACAGTTGCCAATGGATGGGAGAACCAAGGAAAGAAAATGAAATGAATCTATAGCCCCAAATAGTCCTCGAACCTTTTGAGAAATGGCCCATCAATTTTGTTGGAGCAATAGAGAAAGTAGTGGCATACTCTCTTTTTGAAGAAATCTTTGCTCGATACAATACTCCAAGGGAAATTATGTCGGATGGAGGGGAACAGTTCACATATCACATGATAGGGAAGCTAATGCAGAAATATGGGGTTAAAGATAGAGTGACAACCCCTTATCACCCCCAAGCAAATGGACAAGTAGAAATTACAAACAAGATATTAGAAAACATCTTAACAAAAATAGTAGCAAGTCATTGTTAGGACTGGGCACAAAAACTTCTAGAAGCTTTATGGGTGTATAGAACAACATGGTGGAACACAACTGGGTTTTCTCTGTTTGAGTTAGTCTGTGGGTAACCCCCATTTTTTCAGGTATAATTTTAGATCAGTACACTCAAAACAACTTTAGAAGTAGGCCTAAACCTATCAGAAGCATAGAAACATTGACTAGAATAGCTGAATGGGTTGGACGAGATTCGATGAGTAGCTGTCGAGAACACTATTGTTGTTCAATAGTGGAGAATGAAATGACATGATAAATTTATCAAGAGTAAGGTGTTTCATGTGGGGGATTGGACATTACTTTATGACTCTCAATTTAAGGATTTCAAATGAAAGCTTCACACTCACTGCATGGGACTATATGAAGTGGACACAACATTTGATAATGGAACAGTTAGATTAATTACAATAGATGGGAATCATACCTTGATCTCAGTAAATGGACATGGTCTAAAGCTATACCACCATCCAGCCTCTAGAGATAGCTTTGTCAAACACCTTTCTGTTCATCTGGTTTAATGGTTGTTGGTATAAAGGACACTCTCACTCTTATATATATAATATATATATATATATATATAATATATATATATATATATATTACTTACTTGTGTGCATTCTGTAGGAATAACAAAGAAATATGGCTAGGAGAAATGCAACACTTGGCACTGTTACTCCAACGGTGCTGCTACTAAGCTATTGTTGTTAGTCCACTGGTTTTGTCACTCCATTAGTGTTGTTACTCTGATGGTGTTGTTACTCCACTAGTATTCCACTGGAGCTGTTATTGTGCCAGTGCTCTTACTCTGCCGATGTTGTTACTCCATTGTTGCTGTTACTCTGCTCGTACTATTACTCTGTTGTTGTCGTTACTCCGCCGGTGTTGTTACTCAACCATTGTTGTTACTTCGCCAATTAGGGGTGATTTTAGGGGCGAATGTTCGTCCTTTGGCGAAATTAAGGGGTTTTAAATTTTTAGTGGGAAAATATTTTGTATCATAGTACATTTTTACAAATCACCTCAAATAGCCACCTTATTTTAAGGGAGAGGGTAAAAAAGGTAATTTAGCCCTTGAAATTAGGAGTTACAACCTTCCATTCGCCCATTTTCAAGAATAGGTTTTATTTAAGTGAATCCTATGGGCCAAATACCATATTTCTAAAAGAGGTATGGTAAATTAATAAAAATATAAATAAATGAGAGGTATGGTAAATAAATAAAGCATTTTTTATATTTACTCCATAAGTGACCTTATATACATGCAAGGGTGTAGACAAATAAAAATATAAGTAAAGTCGAGGTATGGTAAATAAATAAAACGTCTTTTTATACTTACTCAAAAGGTATGGTAAATAAATAAAATTATAAATAAACTAGAAGCATGGTAAATAAATAAAACCTCTTTTTATATTTAGTCCATAACCCTCGTTCTATTTATGAAGGCTCAAGAAAGAGGTTTTATTTAAGTGAATCCTATGGGCCAAATGCCATATTTGTAAAAGAGGTATGGTAAATTAATAAAAATATAAATAAACGAGAGGTATGGTAACAATAAAACATTTTTATTTTTGTATAATTCAATTTTACCATGCAAAAAACGATTGTATCCTAATATTAATATTAATAAAAATAAAAATGGCACATGGTATTTACCCATGGTATTCACCAAAATGGCACATGGTATTGACCCATGGTATTCACTTGGAAAGTAGCCTATTTAAATGGGGGAATTAAACCAGAATAGATCCATCTTTACTCTGGATCTACTAACCCCTGACAGGTATCAAATATCGTGATATGCAAACTAGCATAGAGTGAAAAAATATTTGATCCGATCAAGAGTAAAAATGCATGTTGTAATTTAATGTATGTTAAACATTTTAGCTTGGTTAAAATAAAAATAAAATAAAAATCAACTATTAATTTTATTAATTTTTATAAATTACTAATAGTAAATTTTAAGCTCCAGGTTTATGATAACCCATGGTATTGACACATGGTATTCATGTGAGCATAGACTATTTAAAGGGGAAATTCTATCTTAGATCCATCTTAATTCTGGGTCTGCCAAGTGCTCAGAGTGATAAATAGATTTCATCCCCCTAAGAGTGTTAGATGAGGAGTTAAGATGGACATAGGTTGGTTTTTATGATAATGAAGATATTAAATAGACTTAGGAAATTATATTGTAAAAACATCTTAAGGTGAATGGTTAAAGCATAGACATTGGACAAGTATATTTGTATACTTCTGTTTAAACTGAAACAAATCCAGGGCTAAAAGGAATGGATTGATTGCACTAGTCATCCTTCTATAACTTTCCAACATATGCTGGAGTAAACAGATTGTAATTTGGGTAATTTTTCTAATTGCAAACGGAACATACTTGTGTATTGGCAGGGTGGTTACGAGGTCCCTAGAAGTGGAGTAAACAGATTGTAATTTGGGTAATTTTTGTAATTGCAAACAGGAACATACTTGTGTATTAGCAGGGTGGTTATGAGGTCCCTAGAAGTGATGAATTTGAATTTTTCTTGGTTTTATATATAGTATTAGGTTTTTTCTCATGTTTTCTGTGAATGGCACGGGTGAATTTTATCTTACACCCACTAGATTATCGATATGTAATTTCGGTGATTTTGATTTCAAAAGATATTTTAAAGAAATGCAATGATTTCATTTGTGTATTCAATAAACACAAGATTTTATAATTGAGTAAACTATTCGCCATGCCTGGTGAGAGATTCGCCAAAAAATTATATACACATATCATATTATTGATAAAATCGCCTTCCATTTTTCCTATATACCATGGAGATTCGCCCATTTATTATACATGTAAATTTAGGGGGGGGTTCTTAAAATTTTCCCTGCCGCCAATGCTGTTACTCCGTTAGCATTGTTACTACACTGTTGTTGTTACTTCGCCTATGCTGGTACTACGTCATTGTTGTTACTCCGCCATTACTGTTACTCCATCATTATTTTTACTCCATCATTGTTGTTATTTCGCCATTGCCATTACTCCATTGGTGTTGTTACTCCGTCGTTGTTGTTACTCCACTGTTGTTGTTATTGCGCTGATGTTGTTACTTTGTTCTTGTTGTTACTCCGCCGATGTTGTTACTCTGTCATTGCCATTACTCCACTGGAACTATTACTCTGAAATTTTCGTTACTCTGTCATTGCCTTTACTCTGTCACTGTTGCTACTCTGTGTGTTGTTACTCCACCACAAGCTAGGTCCCCAAGTTCATCTCCATTGAATTTTATGATTTAATTAAAATATTCCAAAAAGACACCAATGCATTCCATGGACGGTTGTAATTAAGTTGGTGGGAATCGTCATAATAAACGACAACGTACCATGAAAATGCATTCATGACGCATGATTCACACCAAACTAAGTCTAATGATTACAGTACTTGGTAATCACAACCTCGATGCATTGGAATGCATATTCATACGCAAAGAGTCATAACCACTCACCTCCCCAACACACTGCATTAAACCACTAAAAATATCCAACCGTACTACCATAACTCGCCATCATTCCCTGAGATTTCTTGAACGTACCAGTACTGTTCCATTCTTTTTCCTCGAGGTGACCATGACGTTATTGTTGTTGCCAATAGTTTGCGTCCCTCTCATTTTCCCCTAAAAGCTAATTGTATTCGTTGTGTTGATCCCGCCTCTACAACAATGGGTGATGGTCTATGCAGCATGAGCCAAAAGATACAACAAGAGTTTGAAATAATCAGGAGGTATGGAAAGTTTTTGAAAATTCAAGTTGGAATGTCTACTTTGGCAAGTTGAGGGGGTCAAACAAGGAAATTGTGGCATAATTTTCACTCAACTTGGGAGAAGAAAGCTCTCGGGTCCACAGGATAGAAGTCCCTATTACGAAGGAAGGCATTGGAGAAGTTAGTGGGCTCCCTGAAAATGGACAACGATGGTTTTCAAGGACTTCCCTCCCGAAGTTTCAGGAATTCTTTTTGTAGGCAGGAGAAAGCATCACGTAGAAGGGTCAAGAATATGATTGAAACTCGTTACCACATCCATGGGGAGGTGTAGTAGAGTTTGTCATAAAATATATAACTTGTGAGGGGAGATACTCCTCTGTATTCAAATATTATCTTTGAATATTAGCTCACCTCTTATTCCCGTAAGCAAAGGCCTATTCACTAAATATGTCTTACTTCTTACTAAGAAGTCTTCAACTGATGGCACATTCAGCTCAAAGGATGTGACAAGTGTTGGTGGTCACTACCCACCACAAGCTCGTCCAGTTGTTGGTGATGAAAGCAATTAGATGAACCTTGATCTTGTGGGAACTGTTTCATGATTCCACGGAGGAAGAGATAGTAGCTGTTGTGGCCACCAGGGAAGATAAACCAGAAGCAATGGAGGAAGAATATGCAGAAGGAGATGACAATGTCAACCAAGAGGAGCCGAAGGAGATGTAGATGGAAGCCGAAGATCTTGAAGAAGAGGCTGCTCCTCAAGAACAAGCCATAACTGTGGAAGCAATTGAAGACGTAGGAGTTGACATAGAAAGACCCACCAGTAACACAGTCAAGGTTGTTCCACAAGAACCAGCCTCAGTTGTGGATCTAGGAAAGCAATTTGATAGCATGACAAAAATAGACAAAGTACCACAACAAGCAATCACAGGAGAATTGGTCGATATTGCGACCAAAGATACCCCATAAGGACCTCTTACCACCGTGGAGCTGATGGAGGAGGACAACCCGAATGAAGAAGAGGTTGTGACCACCCCGACCATAGAACAAATGGAAGAGGAGGAACCAAGACAAGAAGAGCTCGGAGCTGGGAAAAATATGGAACTTGTGGAGGAAGCTCTAAGGGAACTAGGGCATGAGGCTAGCACTGCCCCATAACAACCAACATCAAACTCAGGACCAAACACTGAAGATCCCTGCTAGTTTTCCTTTTTCTCTTCTATCCCAAGAGGAGCAAGGGTATCTCATTCCCGTGAGTGCACAAAAGAAGATCTCGACATTCCTATTGCTTTGTATTTATCACAAAGACCACAACCTGGTGAGATAGATGATTTCCCAGGTAACAGACACTTCAGAGCCTGAAAGGAGAGAAGAGGTAGAGGTCTCCAAGGTAGGGGAACTGGGAGGAATTCTAGTAGGCACGTTAATAGGAGAGCATCTCGCAAGGGAAACACCAGTTGTGGTGAGCACACAACAAAGGAAAGAAACTGTTGGCGAAGAGGAGGGACCAAGCAAAGTGGTCCTGAAAAATGAGCCAGTGGTAAGGCTAGGCGAGAAGGCATGAAGCAAGAAATAATTGAGGAAGAAAGGGTAGTGGAGGAAAGCCCAATAGTTGGCATAGCAAAATATATTTGGGGGGATTTACCTCCAGTTGCTGAAACTGAGGAAGTTTTGGTTAAGCAAGAATGGGTGGAGTTGTGTGAACAGCGAAGACTCCCTGTCAAGAAAAAATACTAGATGCAATTTAAAGAAACAATGCGGCTTAGGATGGAGGTTAGGAAACTAAGGAAGTAGGTACAAAAATTGTATAAGCGGATGAAGAAACACAAGCGGCATGCCAAAAAGCCCAAGACCACACTAGTAGAAGCAGAGACTCAATTGGACCAGATAGTCTTAACTTCTACTGCCACTCAAACAAAATCGAATCGAGCAATTGTTTGAAGACCTAGAAATCCACTATAGCTCTGTATGAAAGTGAGGTCAAGAGAATGCAGGAATGAGCCCCCACAACCATTTTTTAATATGTGGATTGCATAGATATCATGAGATTGAGGCATGCGAAGCAACAACTCAAGATGGAGCAGCTAGAAAAACAAGTGGCAGAGATGAAAACTAATAAAGAGCGGATGTTTAACTTGGAGCTAGAGGTGATGGCATGTCATACCCCTCCTTATTGTTATTCTTTATTCTTGCATGAATCTTTTCTTTTATTATTCATGGAGAGAATCAAGAACGATATTAGTTATGAAATAGAGGATGGTGTACAATTCCTTCGCATAATGAGGAGCCATCACATGCCAACTCATTATTTGATGTGTGAGTTTTACATGCATGGGTATCCACTATGCATAAATATAGAATTTATCCCGGTCCCATATGTGGCAAACATTCATTAAAGGGCTCTCACCTCTTACACTTTTGATCAGATTAGCTAGCAGAAGGCTGTTAATACATTTGA
>APFE031190578.1:528-15674 GCA_000404065.3 Pinus taeda | reverse complement strand
ACCAGTACCTCTTTATTTTTATCAAGCTTGAGGAGGATAACATATGCTTGTTGTATAATTCCACCCTTCAGGTGAATCCATCGTTATTTGATGTTATAATGAGTCTAGCGAAGGTGAAACTCGATCTTCTCTAGGTGGACAAGTTTGTCGCTATTTGATGTTTTTAACGAGTTTAATGACGAAGATAACTTGGTCCTTTTCATGTTTAGAGAGTTTGAAAAGGGACGAAAAGAAAACTCCAAAAGGTCTTTTTCATAATTTTGTCTCTCAAGCCCGAAAAAGCATAAAACAGTACAAGAGAGAACCTATTGATCATGTTTGACCTGTTAGCTCTGCCATGCATTTTTGTGTTTGGAGGACCAGATGACTACCGTGGCCGTGTGTCTTTTCAAGGAGGGAGTTAATAGCAGTTTATTTCATCCTTCCACCTTTGTTTGTTGTATACCCTCATAACCCCTTAATTTCTATTTTCTTCCTAAATCTTGTGTAAACCCATATTTACCAAAATCCTCTCTTACACTCTTTAACTCGCCATTCCTCTGTTTTCAGCTAAAATTTCTCCATAAACTCTTTTTTCCCCGGCTCCCGCGCGTTTCTGTTTAAACACTATGAAACCTCGACGATTCATCTAAACCTCGATAACCCATTCTAACCCTTTCACTAGCCTTTGCACGTCTTTTCACCGTCATATCAATTGAAAGCACGTGCTATAACCTGTCAACTGTCCGATCATCCCACGGAGATTCGACAGTTTACGCAACCCCCCACTCCCGTAACTTGCATGTCTGTTAGTCAACAAGGAAAGTTGTTTCCCCATCGTCCCATCTGCCACGCGACACCTTACTACGGGATCGCACCATCATGTACAAAAACCGCCCATTCCTGTAAAGCGGTGCGATAAAACTGCTTACCGCTGCCATACCCTCCTCCCGCTCATTAACTGTTCCACAACTCTCGCTTTCGATAACTGTCTGATCGTCCATCCTATGATCTGACGGTCCATTTTCGCCCATTTTCACTATCTCCTGATACCCATCGTCAAGTGATCTCTGCCGTTGATTTGTGTGATCCGACGGCTGAGATTCATCCCTCCACCATTTTGTCTACGCCCATGGTCTGCTTTGTGCTCCCGAGAAATGAAGGTGGCCAACTACCAATTCTGGTACTGTCTGTGTTAATTCCTCAGCAATTGCATTCAATTCAGTGTACACCCGAAGGACGAAAAGGATGGCCTCGAGCAGATCAAGGTATTAATCAGTCATGGAGCCTTGTACACATTACATTCCATATGCTTAGAAAAGGACAGCGGAGCACCAGAAAAGGTCGATTTGTTCATTAATACCATCAAATTGTAGCAGACAAACCATCAGAAGAGTTAATATGTGTGGGTGGTCCATTATGACCCTCCTCGTGGAACTCAACAGAGTGTTTTGTAAACAAATTCTATATATACCCAGAAGAAAGATGTAATGAGGGGGATGAATGTTATTCTGATGTAAGCTTCAACTTCTGGAGACTGTAACTACTATGACACTTGCAGCTTTTGGTCTTCATTTTCAGCTAATACAAGCTTCTTTTGTTGTTAATTACTCACTTTCCACTTCTTCTTCTTTGTTCCAGGCTGTGCCTGTGGTGCATTTATTTATGTGCTGCTGATGATTAGCATTAGAGGGGCTGTCATCCCACCTCTGTGCTAGAATCTAGTTAGTGCCCCCTTCTTAACCAGAGTTGCATATGAACAAGCATTATCCAAAGGCACTATTTAACAGTTTTTTGTAGCTGCAGGACAACAAGCTGATCAGCAGCAGCAATCAGTAGAAGGCACCTTCATCCTCCAAGAATCTATGCCCGAAGCTAGCCCATCTTCACATGGCTATGCAGATCTGCCAATTTTCCAACCTTCTTTTGTCCCCTGTCTAGTGATCAAGAAGGGAGAGGAAAGCTCCCCATCATCTTTTGTCCCTTTGCCTGCTCAAAAGACAATCCCTCTGAGTTTCCCCTTGAACACTGAGGCAGAACAAAAGTCAATGCTCAAGGCTAAAACTGATCATCTCAGTCTTGATATTCTGATGCCTACTCAGATGGCCTTCATACAAATTGAAAAAGCAGCTTATCAGATGACAGAGGAAGAAGATTCACAGTGTTGGAACTCCTCCTTGGATGAGGATCGCTCAAACAAAGATTCAGGAGCAGATAATGTTTCTGTGTCCCCTACACATGAACATATTGGTACACCATTCATATTTATTGTGCAGGCCAAAGGTGAAAAAGATAAGTACACAGCAATAGTGATTATTCAGTCGTTGTACAGAGGCTCCCATGAAGAGTGTCCAAGGAGGAAAATACATAGAAGGGAGATCAAATTTGATCCATAGTTACCTATTAAGCTCAAATGTCATAAACGTTTTGAGGTAAAGGATCAAATCAATCCTATTTTGCAGCTCTATGATGAAGGGGGCGAAAGCAGGAGGAACAATTTTGGTAGCCTAGCAGATGGGCAGTTTTTAAAAAGTTTTAAGTCTCCAGGACTTAATGATTGTAAGCGGTTTCGTTTTCAGGTTTTAATATAGGCTTAGGCTGACTCCATGCCCAATGGATACTACTAAATGTTTTTGAAGCTGGTTTTGAATGAAGGCATTGGTCTGCAGTTCTTGAGACCTCACAGGGAGGATCTCATCCCCAGAAGGAGCCAGTGTTAGCTCTGCCATGCATTTTTGTGTTTGGAGGACCAGATGACTACCGTGGCCATGTGTCTTTTCAAGGAGGGAGTTAATAGCATTTTATTTCATCCTTCCACCTTTGTTTTTTGTATACCCTTGTAACCCCTTAATTTCTATTTCTTCCTAAATCTTGTGTAAACCCATATTTACCCAAACCTCAGCTTACACTCTTTAACTCCCCATTCCTCTATTTTCCGCTAGAATTTCTCCATAAACTCTTTTTCCCTCGGCTCCCGCGCATTTCTGTTTAAACACTATGAAACCCCGATGATCCGTCTAAACCCCGATAACCTTTTCTAACCCTTTCGCTAGCCTTTATATGTCTTTTCACCATCATATCAATTGAAAGCACGTGCTATAACCTGTTGATTGTCCGATCATCCCACGGAGATCTGACACTTTACACAGCTCCCCGCTCCCGTAACTTGCACCTCTGTTAGCCAGCGGGGAAAGCTGTTTCCCCACCGTCCCTTCTGCCATGCAGCGCGTTACTATGGGATCGCACCATCATGTACAAAAACCGCCCATTCCCGTAAAGCGGTGCGATAAAACTTCTTACTGTCGCTGTACCCTCCTCCCGCTCGTTAACGTTCGCGTAGCTCTCGCTTCCGATAACCGTCTGATCGTCCATCCTATGATCCAACGGTCCATGTTCGCTCGTTCGCGCTATCTCCTGATACCACTCATCAAGCGATCTCTGTCGTTGATTTGTGTGATCCGACAGCTGAGCTTCGTCCCTCCGCCATTCTGTCTATGCCCAAGTTCTGCTTTGTGCTCCCGAGAGATGAAGGTGGCCAGCTACCAGTTCAGGTACAATCTGTCTTAATTCCTCAGCAACTGCATTCAACGCAGTGTATGCCCGAAGGACGAAAAGGACGGCCTTGAGCAGATCAAGGTATTAATTAGTCATGGAGCCTTGTACACATTACATTCCATATGCTCTTAAAAGGACGGCCAAGCACCAGAAAAGGTCGATTTGTTCATTAAGACCTTCAGATTGTAGCAGACAAACCATCAGAAGAGTTAATATGTGTGGCTGGTCCATTATGACCCCTCCTTGTGGAACTCAACAGAGTGTTTTGTAAACAAATTCTATATATACCCAGAAGAAAGATGTAATGAGGGGGATGAATGTTATTCTAATGTAATATTCAACTTCTGGAGACTGTAACTACCGTGACACCTACAGCTTCTGGTCTTCATTTTCAGCTAATACAAGCTTCTTTTGCTATTAATTGCTCACTTTCCACTTCTTCTTCTTTGTTCCAGGTTGTGCCTGTGGTGCATTTATTCATGTGTTGCTGATGATTAGCATTAGAGGGGCTGTCATCCCACCTTTGTGCTATAATCTAGTTAGTTTCATTGAATTTGTATGCAGGTTTCTGTTGTTTTAATACCAGAGAGTTTTCATCCTGTCTGTGCACTAGGAAATAGATTTACAAACCTTTAAACTGGTTGCAGCTGTCCATCACAACGTCCTGTGCATCTGCTGGTGTGATAAATATTCTCCATCATCACATTTTCCTTAAACTATGAGTAATTGGTGGTCTAAAGCCTTGTAGTCTGGGGGTGTTCACCCATGTCTGGGGTTAAGCATAGTAGAAGTGGTTGTCTAACTTGAATATGCATCATTTCTCTCATTCATCCATCATTTCCCAACATTTTATGTTAAGTTTGTAATGTTCCCGAGCATCTCTGATATACAAGCTAGGAGAGTTTTTTGAGGTGATAACATGACCAATGAGTACCTTTTTCATAGTTAATCTATCTCAATCCGAAGAAGGGGTAAAACTATACTGAGTAGATATCGATTCTAATCCATTAACGAGCCATAAACGACAAGTTCTCGACAATATTTTCATGTTTAGGGAGTCTAAAAAGAGCTTAAAGAGGACTCCATTTTGAGGAATGAGTGGTGTCTACAGTAGCAACTAGTTTTGGTGATGTTGGAACTTCTCAAAACATGTTGATTTATGTGAATAGGCTAGCTAATAAGACCACTCATTGCAACTTCTCCTCAAAAAGGGTAAAACAACCAAGTGAAAGCGTATGATCGGCCAAAGAGATGGTGGTGATGGAATGAAAACAACCAAGGCTCATATGATAGAAAAGGCTAATAGAATGGCAATCACGAGGGTTAAACTGGAAATGGGTTCATTTTTAGACAAGCTTGAACCATAGTGAACTATGCTTGGATTCAATTTCATGTTTACACAAGCTTGAAATGAAAAACTATGCTTGGATTCAGTTTCGTTTTTACACAAGCCTAAAATGAAAAACTATGCTTGAAACTAGTTTCATTTTTACACAAGCTTGAAATGAGAAAAAACTTTTCTTGAGATTGAGTTTACATGCCCCTAGCATGATGAAAGGGAGAGTCTCCTATAACCAGATGGAATTCGTTGCAGTGAAGCAAGATGGTTATCCAACACCTTTTTGGCTTCGTCTAGATAGACAAAGGTGAAAGGGGTGATTCCCTTCACATAACCTATAGGGAAACTTAACTTTACCACTAGGTGCATGCCCCCCAAGCTTCACTACATTCACCTAAGTAGACTACTCATGGCTATCAGGTGGATAGAATGAAGGTTCTTTTATGAGATCAAGTGAAAGACTCGACTGGGATTTTACGAGATCTAATCAAAGACTCGACTTGGAACTTTGCTCCAATGGACCTTGTTTCATTTTTTAATGAGCTTGACACAAGACAAGGAACTCTGCTCAGACTCTTTGTTTCATTTTTTAACGATCTTGACACAAGACAAGGAACTATGCTCATAGGCCTGTTTCATTTTTTAATGAGGTTGACATAGTAAAAGAACTATCCTCATACTCCTTGTTTCATTTTCTAATGAGGTTGACACAAGACAACGAACTATCCTCGGACCTGTTTCATTTTTTAACGAGGTTGACACAGTAAAAGAACTATCCTCATATCCTTCATTTCATTTTTTAATGAGGTTGACACAAGACAACGAACTATCCTCGAGGGACTTGTTTCATTTTTTAACGAGGTTGACACAAGACAAAGAACTCTCCTCATACTCCTTGTTTCATTTTTTTAACGAGGTTGACACAAGACTAGGAACTATCCTCATATTCCTTGGTTTCATTTTTTTAACGAGGTTGACACAAGATAAGGAAATATCCTCGAATTCCTTGTTCACAAATCATAAGAGGTCATGAAAGAGAGATCTGGTTCCAATGCCCCCAATACATGATGTACAACATCATTGAATTGATCGTCAGTTGATGTAGGTATGGAATAGGTTTCCACATAATTAACCCATGGTGGGGATGATACCATTGGTATAAATGGACCAATTAGGGAAGATGGTTGACTAGGAGCCATATTTGGACTAGGAAATGAAAGTTGGTCAACGGTGACAAATCCGCATTCATGCGGGAAACAAATTACTCGAAAGAGTGCTGTAACAATAGCTCCCATGCCATAAACATAGTTGCGCCCAAGAAGTAAATTATAATGTAAAGGTCCTGGGAATACCATCATGTTCATATAAACGGTTTTGCCTCACAAAGTAATAAGTAACTGAGGAAGGATCCCTAATGGTTGACTGGTTCCTCTATTAAAACCTAATAGATTATGTGTAACAGGCACAAGCGGTGGTGAACCAAACACTTGCCAAGCAGTTGAGGAAATGATACTCACTTATGCACCTTCGTCTATAATAGTGCCAGATACAATCATATTACAAACCTGTATTATGATCTAGAAAAGCACATAGGAAGGATGGCAGAATCCTGCCAGTCGATTCCAATCAAAGGAAGTGACTAGACTACTTGGAGGGGGTACCATAGAAATAGGAGGATTAACCCCTTGAGTTACGAGAACTAGAGGATTTTCCTCATGTCTTAATGGAACAGGCGTATTTCCCCCAAGCTCATTAGAGTCTGGAGAAACAAAAAGAACTTGAGTGGTATCATGTTCACTCTCTTCAGGAAGGGTACGATTTACTGAAGGTGAAATCGGGTCAAATGTTACCTCGACCTGTTGATTTGGGTCTGGTATAGACTCAAAGGATTCACTTTCAAAGAGAGTGGGTTTGACCAACTGTGGATTTTGGTCAGTCAAATCATCATCTAATGAAGGATTTAGGGAGAGTTTAGTGTAACTAGATGTAAGTCTCTACGGTGAAGCAGGACAGTTATCCAACACTCTTTTGGCTTCATCTAGATAGGGACAAAGGTGAATGGGGTGATTCCCTTCACGTAAGCTACATGGAAACTTGACTTTTCCCTTCTTTCCATGAAATTTACTATTACTAGTTGATGGTATGTCACCAACATGATCTCCAGAGGTTGATGAAATAGGATGATGTGAACGAGAAGATCATTCTTCTAAGATCTAAGGAATATCAGGAAAATTTTGAAGAATATGGTCTCCTGCACAAAGTTTTCATGGATATCAAACTTTGTGAGGCTTAATGGATGGTTTCTCATCAAATTTTGCATTTAAGGCAATGGTTTCTTGGTCACCCCTCTGCTGAATTTCCTTCTTCATCTTCTTCTTCCCTTTCTTCTTCTTCTTAGCCACCTGGTTACTAGTACCATTACTTTCACCAGGCGAAGAGGAATAAGGGGAGGAAGAAACAACGGAGGAAGAAGGCAAAGGGTCAACTTTAGGATCAACTGGAGGTTGATCTTGTCCAGTTGGAGGTGTACTCGATTATGGAGAAATCACAACATTTTGAACCAAGGAGGTTGAAAAGAGCCATATTGGCAAGCCAATGGTAAATCCTGAAAGGGACAATGTAGCCATATAACGAGCACCAATATTTCTGAAAGGAGGAAAAAGACTAGGATTCCCATCGAAAGGAATTCCTTGATTGGTGGACTCCGGATTTGTCGCCATATGTTTCAACCTAAGATCAACTAAAAAACAAGTGTGGAGGATGTTATCCGCAGCCAATTAATTTTTATGACACTAGAACTTAACTTTGCTTTTTCATTTTTTAAGAGTCGAGAAAAAACAACAGATGACTCTAGTCACTTTTGTTGTTTAATGAGCTTGAAAGGACAATCGTTCAAATGAACCTTTTATTTTAAGGAGTTGAAAAGGAGCAAAAATGACCGCTCTGGATATACTAAGCAAGAGGGTTTACCAAACTAATCACAAAACTGAAATATACACCTTGGTGGTAAATTAAAGAGAAATTACCAATGATTTACCATACGACAGTCAGTCTTCCCGAATGTTGTGTTCGGTGCATTGTGATCAGTAAGGCGGCAGACTCGGCTTCCTAGGGATAAAGGGTTTAAACCTATTGGGGTCTCCCACTATATACATGATGGTACAGGGAGCACAAGTCCGTACTAGTACTTATCGGTTCAGAGAGGAGGAATCACCCACCCTCAATGAAACGACAGCCACTAGGTTTTAAGACGCCGGAACACATCTCTAGCATAGACACCTCTAGATGTTTGCGTTAAATTCCAATGCATTATTAGGTTAATTGAAGTTAATTTTAGGTTGATCTTACTTAAAATTTTCCTTTGGGTTTCACCACGTGATGTTTTCCGAAATTCCTAAAAATGCAACTAGAATGAGAAGCACTATTTCCATTTTGACAATGAAAATCCTAGCTACAAGGGAAAGAGCAAACAAGTAATTTTTGGATCAAACAACAAAGAGCACTCACTAATGCATTTCCCTAACCATTCCTTTTAAGCACACACATTCAATCTCCTAAAATGGAATTACATGTATTTATTTTTCTTTTCAGTTCTCCTTAATGTGAATTATGCACTAAAAAGAACAAATGCACAATGATTCAAAAGATTTTTCACAAAAATGTTGATTTATGAGAATTTCTCTTAAAGGTAAAGGAAGACTAAACGACACTTTCAACTTTAAGGAAACAAATATTTTCGACACTTAAACGAAAATATGAATTAGATGCACAAATAGACCAATCGATTATTTAAATGAAGGAAGATTTTACGACACTTCGTATTTGACAAAAAAATTGACTGAACTACTTTCGACAATGGACTGTAAATGATAAAACAAATACATAAACAAACATTTAACAATCCAATCTAAAATGGGTCGAAACAAGGAAACAAACACTACTTTCAGAGACAAGAAATCATCTAAATCCAACAAACAATTCAAACAACTGAAAATTGACTTAAGGCTTCAACTCCTAGATGGGAAAACTAATCCAAAAGGAATCAGCACAGGTTAGAGTGAGGGAAATTATGATACATAGTGTTGTCTTTATGCAGAGGGTGCAATGCATAGCACCTTGTCAGTTACAGAGCTGCGATGATTACAGAATGATAATTTTATTCTCAAAATTAACTCAAATTTCAGTAGATTGAAGTTGAATTCGATAAGGAAAAGAGGGTAAAGTATATCAAAGTGTTCTAAGAGATTGATTAGCTACTATAAGGGATAAAATCGATCTCCAGTGGAGTCACCATTTTGTTATGGGAAAATTTAGTGTCTTTTCGAACAACTAACCCCTAGACCTAGTAGCAAGTCTAGAACAACAGTTAAAGTAATTCCATTGCTTTTCCTATAGCTAACAGATAAAAGAAATAGGAGCAAAAGTACCAACCTATATCTCTCGCTCTATCCCTCTTCCCTTTGACTGCTTTCGCCACTCCCTTCTGTAATTAACTCACTTGAAAGGTACCTGCACACAAGCCGAGACAGAAAACCATCAAAGCATACATATCGATCTGTTAACTAAACATATTATAGAATCGAAAATACAATTTGCATCACATAACACATGAATGGGAAAAAGCATAGAACTCTTTATTCATAGAAAGGAATATTACAACCCATGTAGATGCATGTTCGATTCAACGTCATCATCCCAGCTTCAAACCCTTCTCTCCTCATGGAAACAACAATTTGACATGATAACATTACTCTCTCTACTAATCTCATCCAAGCAACATTTCCTTAGCTTAAGAAGTCTCAACCTTAACCAGCCAATGAGAGCTTGGTCCCTTCATAACTGAAAAGAGGAGGTTAGGCCATTAATGGCCTCATGAATGATTTGCCATATTTAGGAAGTGGTTCCATGGAGGAAGGGATAATGGATTAAGGTTCATTCATCTCCTTCCTCATCCAAAAGCAAGCCCAATCCTTCTGGAAACCTCTAGAAGCATCCATTAGATGAGGAATCTAATGAATTCATTTAAAAAATTCGATGGATCTCACTCATCGCAGGTGCAACAAAGGCCAGGTGATATGCATAGCACCCAGACAGTGTAGTGTCTACCATTCATTGCAGCCAGATAGAAGGCCACCTGTGATGATCTCCTTAGGGACATTGTTTGGATGAATGGTGTCATGAAACTCTTGGGAAGAAAGCATGATGTAGGTTAACTTCATTAGGGAATGAAAACAACTAAATTAGGGGTTGATAGACCGTAATAATACAGATCTAGAAGTCGGGTTTGATGTGCCCAAATGTTCCTGTAACACAGAAGGATATCGGAAACCCTCGAGGCAGTAAGCAGTTTCAATCAAGTCTCGCCCGATGCCACACATTGAGTGACACGCGTCCAGTGGAAGAGAGATAAAACCACTCACATTGGAAGGGTAAATGTCATGCTACTTACCCGCCCGATATGAACGATGACCGTAGGATTTGGGGAACCCAGATCAATGGTGGAGGCGTGTCCCCATAAATGACCAAATTTGAAAAGGTTATAAAGCAAGATTACATGGAATTTGAAGTTCGATGTGGACGATGAGTTGGAAAAATATTCGTGTTTCGAGGGAAATCTTGGAGAAAATGGAAATAACAATCGTTCAAATGGGTCCTAAGAACCTAGCACACTCACCCGTTGCAGAATAGGTGGCGACCTCCCTGAGAAGCATTACATAGTGATGATGATGCAGAATAGGGGAATTCAAACGGATAGCGGTAGAATTACCAGAACTCTGGGAAGTGGAAACGAACCATCAGAAAGAAGACTGGATTTAAAGCCACAAACTGACAGAAGCAGCAAGCAAGCAGCTAGAGAGCAGTAAGAAAAGTGAGTAAGAAAGCTGAGAATAGAGAACAAAGAAAGTAAGTCAAGCTAACCTGTAGAGAAAAGGTAGCATCGAGACAGAGCCAAAAAGAGTCAGAGAGTCTATGCACTCCAAAGAAGGCTTGATAGGTCCAAGCGAACTCCTCTATATATGCCTGTCATTTATGAGTCTCAGATTGGGCTCATACTACTGTGACCAGTAAAAGTCAAGTTCAGTAAGGAGAGTCTGTGTACTCTAGTCCTTCTGATTCATATTTGTTGAGTGAGACTCAAATTGAGCTCACTGTTGTAAAAAATTTGCTTTGGAAACATAATAGAGAGGCCTCCACTAAAGACTAGACCTGGAGACGTAGCCCAAGAGCATTGGGTGAACTCCTTATTAAACTTGTTTTATTACATGTTTTCCTGATGTGTTTTCCCTAACTGCTTCAATGTCTATGTATTTCACAATCTTAACGATCCATTGCATAAAGTAACATAGGCATATCCATGCACATGAGTCTGTAATACCTTAATTCTTTGTCCTGGATAAATTCCAGATCAGTACCACGGCGGTCGGTGAAGATCTTGGGTTTGCATCAACATTTCTTGGTTCACTTGTTAGCTGCCCCTGTTTCTCCTAGTTGACACCATCCACCTTATATGATGCAGTTCCTTATAGCAGCATCTCATATGTTGGCACCTGAGTTGCAGTGTAGTACCATTTATTCCACCATTTGACTTGGTACATTTTGGATAAACTTTATGACTTCAGTGATCAGCTTCGTAATTCAACATCATTGATCAGTTATTTATATTTTATATTTAGACATTTACTTATTTGGATATGATCAGATGATCCATTGTGTATTTTCAATTCCTATATACTTGTATGCATATTGGATCTGATTTTTTACTTGACATGTGGAAATGCTTTATTATCTCTGAGCATGGGTATGCCTGCCTCAGACAACAGTTTCTTTCTGATCTCTTTCACTGGCTTAGCAAGCTGAATTTTGGTGAACTCCTCCTCGGTCTCGACATGATTCCTTCTATATACTTTATACATTTTAGCCATCATGTACCCCTTCTAACTTCATATATTAGGGTGCATCTTTTATAGCACCATTTACCACTCTTGGTAGATCTGATGCTTTGGTTATGGCCTAGGGAAACCCTTCCTTTTGAGGCTTGGTCCCAAAATCTAAAGAATAGTGTTTTATTTCCTATATGCTACTTTTCCTTGTGTTTAAAGCATGTACACGTGGGCCAGTGTATATCCAAACCGCAAATATGTGTTAAAACACTTAAAAATAATAAATCTCCTTAATTTTGAGCGGAGTTTATGGGTTTTACCTGTTACTCACCTACTGCAGCCCATGGCCCAACTATTTCCCAACTGAAAAAAACTAATTTGGAGAAGTATAAATAAACCTCCATGGGAAGGCCTAAAGGGAGAAGAGATGAGATATTGATATTATAGTTGATTGATCCCTGATCGATTCTGACAAAATCCCTGTGCCTCCTGCACTCCCTAAGCTTTAGGAAACTCTTTTTTCCTCTTTTGAGATATCCTTCATCCCTCTTGTGATATCCTTGTGTATGATGATGGAGGAATATTGCTGAGGCCGGGATAGGACAGATCTGGAGGACAGTTCCGCTTGGAGCTGTAGGAAGGCTTAAGTTGTAGTTCTCCACCTTTCTTGTAGCTTACATCAATAAAGAAATGTTGTTCTATTCCTAATATTATCATGTTTATGCATTGATCCATGTTGTGATTTGTTTGTAAATGTTGTATTAATGTGTAATTGTTCATTTTCTTATATGATCTAACGTATCTATCATGCATACGCTTTATGTTACTATTGTTGTATATGCTTTTCCTAGATAATTTATAGGTTTCAAAGGCATCGAAGGAAGCAGAGAGTTTAAACCTTACAGGATCTACCCAAATGTAGGACCTTCGGGTAAGGTCACTTCTTCCTAGTTCAGTAGAATAAGCATTTAGATTGTTTGTCTCAGCATTTCTTGCTGTTGTTTGTCCTCCGCTCTATTTGGGTTTTCAACCCAAGACCCTAGGGCGTTCCCACCTGCAACACCTCTTAGATACCTATGAAAATTGTCATTACTTCAGTTCCAATTCAACCAACGATTTCTTCACAGCCATTATTGTTGTTTCAACCTTCCATTCTGGTGCAACCGATTGTTTCAGTTTATATGTTTGTAAGTTCCTAAGTTCCTCCATCAAAATGTACCACCACCTCATTCACAACCTAGGAGGAAAAATCCAAACCTTCCTCTTGTGTCAGGTGGAACCCATGTGAGTGGATCACAACCTCACATGGTTGGAGTAAGTCAACCAAATCTTAGTGGTATTCCTAATCTCATTGATCCATCTAGGGTAGGTAATATCTAGTTTCAATAGACGTACATGGCCCAGATACCCCTCCAACAGTCTTATGTTCCATATGGTTCCCAGGCACTGCAAAATCCACCTTATATTCCATATGAAGGTCCTCATGTGTAACCTAGTTAAAATTCTATTCCTGGTGCATATGGTAAAATCCCAATTAGAACTTACCAGTACCCATAAGGAATCCCTCAAGGAAATGTTCAACGACTATTACTGCAACAAGGGAAACCTTTATAGCAATAGGGGCAACCTTTGCAATAGTTTCAACCACCTTTGCAACAAAAAACGTAGTTTGTCCAACAACCCAACCAACCCTTATATCTACAAGGTCAACCATTGCAGTAGCAAGGTCAACCCTTGTGGCAACGAGCACAACGTGTGTATCAACAAGGTCAAACCTTGCAGACACAACGCCAACCCCTACAGCAGTAGGTCCAACAGCTTCATACCTAGGGTTAGCAGGTGCAGCAACCTTACAATCCATATGCTGCACATAATGTTTGTCTTCCTTATGCTTATCAATGTCCTATGGCAGGTCAATATCAACCCTACCCTAGAAAGAATCAACCTTATGGTCAAGGTACCCATCAGTGGGGGAAAAATCAACCCCCCTATGGTCAAAATCCTCCACATTGGGAGCAGAATCCTTACCAACAAGGTTGGAACCCACAGACTAGGCCTTATCGAAGGCCTTATATGCCTTTTAACCCGCAATTTCCATTTTTAGATACATTGGAACTGCCCGATGTCTCGAGGATTCCTAATGATCCAATTATTCATTCAACTTATTGGCCTTCAGTTCCCACTAAAATTCCAAGCGATTGCACCAAATTTGAAGGAAACGCTAAAGAGGACCCTCAAGCCCATGTGATGACATATCACTTATGGTGTTCTTCTAGTTCCTATGTTGACAATTATGTTTGTCTCAGCCTCTTTCAGCGAACTTTGATATGTGCTACCACATATTGGTACATCGAGTTTCCTCAAGTTACCTATGCAGACTTCAACTAGTCAGCCATGGCCTTTCTCACCCACTTCCATGTAGGTTTTAACCCCATATAGAAATTACCTGCATAGGGATTCTTAAACACAGAAAATAAACAATGCGAGAGCATAACACATAAAACACATATATAGAGATTTCCCACTAGATCCCAAAACCGGGACTACGAGCTTGATATTTCATTATATTCCTTTCAATGTTACAATACATATATATACATGCCGAAGCATCCAATACCATGGACCGAAAACCATCACGTCCAAAACCATGGACCAAAAACCATAGGTAGGTTCGCCCAACCTAATATAGGTTCCAAAAAAAATATATTCCTGGGGCACTGCTTTGAACCCCGTAGAGCGGGGATACCCGCCCCCCTCAAACCGCCTGGATAGGGGGGGTTGCCGCCCCCCTATGACACCCCCACTGCACAATCGATGCAACGAAGGGGGGGGCTCCCCCCCCAACCCCCCGGTTCACTATGTAGGTTAGTCGTGGAAAAAATATAACACAACCCAACATTCTCCCATTTGTTGTTTTCTTTCCACAGGGGGCCATAGGAGAGCTTAGTCATTTTTCCAGCCCTGAAACACCCATTGTTTCTCTAGACTAAGAGAACTTCTCAGAGCTCACATATTTTGTCAATGCATCTGCAGTATTATTCAAAGTGTCCACTTTTACTAGCAACACCTTTTTGTCTTCTATCATGTCCCTCACAAAGTGATACTGAACATCAATGTGCTTTGTGTTTGAATGATAAGCAGGGTTCTTTGCCAAGAAAATTGCACTTTGGCTGTCACAGTCTATCCTTATAGCTCCCTGTACTAACCCCATACTTGAACACAATCTCTGCAACCAAACTGCTTCCTTGCTTGCATGATGGATGCCATGTATTCTGCCTCTGTAGTTGATAGTGCCACTACAGATTGTTTCTTACTCATCCAACTCACTGCACCTCCAAATAGGTTAAACACATACCCACTTGTAGATCTTCTCTGATCTAGATCTCCAGCCC
>APFE031190574.1:9900-30960 GCA_000404065.3 Pinus taeda | reverse complement strand
TTCATCTGCCCAGCTTCAAAGAGCACCTGTGGAATCACAGCAACATACTACTATCGAAGAACAAAGATCTATATTCATAAATAGCACAGGACCAGATATGTGTTAACCATACAAATGCATATATAAGCAAACATACAAGAATATGGAAGAAAACATGAATAGCTTTATTAAGATCAAGAATAGCAAGAGGATTACAACCATATGTTCTAACCCAACATCATCCTCCAACAAGAAAGCCCTTCTTCACCTCAAGTAAAGCTTAGATCACCAAACACTATGAAGTTACACCAGAAAACCAACAACACTTCTCTACAAGATACAAGATTCCAGCCTTTGGATCTATGTGATGAGGGATCCATATATAGATGATTGTAGGGGGGTGAGTCATCTTTTGGGGTCTTGATTAGTGTCCTCTCTCTGATATTTCCTGATTCCACTTGGAGAATGATGATCTCTTACTCATCCCTGGTCGAAAACAGAGAGGCAAGTGTTAGAGGTGAAGCTTCTGGAAGATTCCATGATCTTCCACCTCGCATTTTGTCCCTGCCATTTGTCCATTCCTGACCATCACACCCTACAGAGGGGCCATTCAGTATGCATCACACCCTTTAGACTGGGAAGGTGATATGCATCGCACCCTCTGCACTGGGTTTTCAGTATGGTCCAGTTTTGACCATTTCTGAGCAGTTTTTAGTAGAGAACTTCTGGGAGATGATGTAATTAGCTGACCTTGTTCCTTTAAGCAGTGAAGCAAAACTTTTAGGGACTTAGGAGCCCTCAGTTTATGGACATTTATGATTGGGGTTGAAGTGCCCAAAACTTTCTATAACAATTAGGACTACGATATCTATGCTTTGGTATTGGTTCGAAAGCATTCCAATCACTTTGATTTTTGAGCTTCCATAAGCCCTCTTTGTCCTGTGTGTGTCCCTAGAGCCACTTGGATCAATCCTCCCCACTGAGGATCTTTTGGTCCTCCAAAGGCATGAAAAATAATCTGCAACTTCTTTGCACCTTTTCTGCATCACAAGTGTTCTGAAAGGCCTCACTTCCATCTCCTTCACCTTTGTTCTTTGGAGCCTTAAGTGATGAGCTGACACCTGCAACCTCTACAAGTTGTAGTACATTGTTCTTGAAAATTACATTCTTGACTTTCATGACCCTTAATGACCCAAGCATTCCATACTTGCCATGAGTTTATAACACATACTCGGTGGTCAAGTTTATATCAAGATGGACACAATACCCCAGCTATGAAAACAAGGCCAACATATCATTGTTGCTCCAACAAGTGATTGAAAATAAATCATCACTGCAACACATGATTTACAACAATAAGGCCAAACACTATTTCCCTTGACAAGTGATGGAAACACAACATCACTTTTATAGTGTAAAATGCAACACAAAATAAGACCAGACGTCATTGTTGCTGAACAAGTGATGGAAAACACATCATCACTTTTACATTTTAAAATGCAACAAATGATTTACAAAAGTACAACAATGGAATGCTAACATATCTAGGAACCATTTTTTACTTATCAAGGTGAATGGGTCACCTCCTTGTTGCAGTTTTGCTTGTCGAACAAGTGCTTTATTAGGTTCATGCACTGACACCTTGTCTTTAAGGTGTTGCTCTAGATGGATCCTCCAACAAGTGGCTCTTTGATGGCCACTTCTGTCGCAATGACTGCAATAGATTTTCTTCCTACAAATCTTCTTAACATGTTTCTTTACCTGTTATTGAGAGGGTCTTTCACGCCTCATTCTTTTATGTGCTTCCATTCTTTTCCAACACTTAGAAAATGTATGGTTATGTAATCCACAAAAGGTACATGTTTTTTGATGCCATGTTTTACGTTCATCATTAACAAAATGATTATAATTGAAATGAACATTCTAATATCAAAACTAATTATACCTTTCCTTGCTGTCCCTCGTGTAATTATGACGATGAGAGTTTGCCTCAGATCTTTCCTTGCAATGGAAACTGTCACAGGATGATGGGGATGTGTTCCCATCATTCTCTTTCCTAGACGATTTCAACAATGTCTCGAAATAATCTGACACCTTTGAGCATTCTCATTTGGTGTATCTCGAGCCTGCAAATTAAGGTCTCTGCACAACCTCCAATGGTTCAGTTATGCCTTGGTTATTAACACCAAGTTCCTTTTCCTCCTCATGCCTCGTCCTTGCAAGGATCTTCTTGTTTGTCCCTGTAATTGAGATCTCCAAATCTCCAATAGAAATCATACTATGTGAAGATGAAACTGAAAGGAAATCAACATATTTTACCTCCTCTGTCAATTTGGAAAGAACTGATGAGGGCTTCTCATCATCTATTGTTGGTGATTCCCTTATTGTCTTAGCGCATTCCCCAAATTCTTTTCTGACATACCCAAGTCCTATCTAACGAGGTAATTCCTCCAATTTGATGGGGTTGAAAATTCCTTGGCCATTCACGCCCAATATTTTTCCTTTATACCCCATTTTCTTCAACGGTTTGGAGCCAATTCCTGTGGTCTGATTATCAAAAACAGTGAAATCATCATCAAGACACATACATGAATTTAGAGAATTACGTTTTACCTCACATGGGTCATGCTGCAGCTCTTCGAAGGCCTCGTCCTTTTCTTGCAGCTGTTATAGAAAACTATGTTTCTCCTCTTTCTATTCATGTTGGCTTATTAGGGCCTGACCCAGGTTCAGAAGTAATTTAGCCAAACAAATCCTAGTACTATTGGCCCTTTCGGCAACAGTCCATGGAGCGCAGACTGAGGTCTCACCTAAAGTAGTATGGGAGGGTCCTAGAACCAAGTTTCCACACCCTAGAGATGTTGGATGAGTTCAAGTGGTCTGTGGTTTGACCCTATGCACAAGTCGCTTCGTGCACTCTCCTGTACCTCGCAACTTAAGATACTATCTTTGTGCAACCCTAACTAATCTGAAAATGAAACTACTTGTATTTGCTATTCAAGGTATTCATTTCCATTAAATTAAATGTGCAAACTGTTACTCATGTTTTGCAATTGAAACAAAGTGTTATTGGTAAATTTCTGAGTCTTATGTGTGAAGGAGTATTATTTCATTTTACTATTTAGCATATTAAATCTAAAAAACACAGCAAGATAAAATCACATAATATGCAGCTGATGAGGTAGTTCACCTCTCTTGGGCTACATCTGTTGGGACCAAGGCCCCCAAATGGGCATGTCCTTGCTCTTATTAGATGCTCAAATTGGTTATAAAGTGATAAGAAAGCCTAAACAAGAAAAATAAGCTGTGAAAATGAGTTCAGAACATAGAAAATAGTAAAAATTGGCTTTTGTTTCACCTCCAATGGTTAACCATAGTCCAATACAGATCCAACACTCCCTAGGCCCTAACAGCTCTCCAAGATTTTCTGCTAAAAAAGTACGTGTAGATTAGATCTGTTGACTCTGGAACATGTACCATTGGCTCTGGAATGGTCAGAATACTTGAAATCAAAAAACAATTCACTCCAAAAGGTTCTCCCTCGTGAAAGTTATGACCAACTGAAGTTTTGTCCAAGTTAGCCTAAGGAAACTCCACCAAATCTAGAAACTGGAGTTAAGTGGTGTTAATTTTGGAAATTGGTACTAAATTTGGAGTTCTTCCAGGCTGACCACTGGCTAGCTATCCGTAACCACTGGCTTAAACTGTGCGCATGTGAGTAGTTAATCCGGGCGGATAAGGTTTTTTAATGTTTAATGGGTGGTTGACTGTTTTCGTTGCAGTTTTATCAGCATGTGACCACTCTCTGGAACCATTGGCGGTTAACCAAAAAATGTTACATAATAAATATTACCCGTGTGCATAGTCTGTTAAGAACTAATGCGTAGCGCGGACGGTCAAGACTGTAGGTTTTCTCATGGGAGGTCATGGGTTCAATCTCGGTCGACCCCATAAAAATTTTACAATGCTAATTCAGGGCCACGTGGTGGCCTCCTGGCTTGCCACATGTTGGCCTCTAATTGGTCCAACCAAATAGAATATTCCATCGAATATTCTAGAGAATATTCTAGGGAATATTCTAAGGAATATTCCTTTTTTAATTTTTTCAAAATTCAAAAATTTGCAGTGTACTGGGCATTTTTAAAATGCAATAACTCCTCCATATGGTGTCAGTTTTTCAAACCATTGTCGGTGTTGGAATCAAGATGACGAGATCTATCCGGTCATTTTGGTTTCAACAAATTATGAGTATTTCCAATTTTGAGCATTTTCTTCACTTATAACATGATCACCTGATCACACCTCCCAAATGGGAAGCTTTTGGACCCCAAAAGCCTTCAATTACCTATTAAGAAGGTGAGGGTACAACTCCCTCACCTTTTCCACCTCCATCCACGTTGCCTTACTCAGTTTTCTACTTTTAAGACCAACCCGAACATAATCAACACTTCCCCTCCTTGAAGTGCATGTCCTTTTTTCAAGGATAGCATCCTCTTTCAGCTCATCCAAAAATTCTGGCGAGAAATCCTCTTCTCCTTGCATTCTTTCCTTACTAATATGTAGCCATACCTCATCTCCTTCTTGAAACTTATGATCAACTCTATGTTTATCATGTCTCTCCTTGTACTTGCCTTGACTATTTTCAAGCTATTCTTGAACTTGCTGATGTATGAGCTGAATTCTTTCAATGAACATGTGAGCTTTGTCAATGTCACTATGCCCATCAATTGCAATATCCTTCTCAAGAATGAAATCTAAAGGTGACTTAGGCAAATACATAAAACAAGCTTCAAAAGGTGAAGTATTTGTAAAAGAGTGCTCAGCCTGGTTGTAAGCATGTTGAATGTAATACAAGTGCTCATCCCAAAGCTTGGGATGCTTGCTACAATAACCTCTCAAAAAATGTACAATGGTTCTATTCACTACCTCTGTTTGGCCATCTGTTTGTGGATGGAAAGCAGTACACTTTTTCAACTTGGTGTCCATCATGTTCCATAGATTGGACCAAAAATTCCCAACAAATCTGGAATCCCTATCACTAACAATAGAAGTAGACAAGCCATAATGAACCCATATATGTTGAAAATATAAATCAGTAGTTTGTCTAGCAATTATAGTTTTCTTACATAGCATAAGAATACACATCTTGCTAAATCTATCAACTACTACATAAAAATAATCATGTTGCTTTCTAGATAATGGTAGACCTCCTACAAAATCCATAGAAACACTTTCCCATGGTATAGAAGGTACCGACAATGGCATATATAATCCAAGCTTCCTATTGCTAGGCTTTCTTGTAGCACATAATGAACAACCTCTAATGAAACGTGAAACACTATCTACCATGCGAGGCCAATAACAATTCCTCTATAAATGTGCCACCGTTTTACTTACCCCAAAATGTCCAATAATAAGAGAAGAATGAGCTTCTCTCATGATACTTAGTCTCTCTCCCTGTGGTATACATAACTTGCCCATATGAAACAACAAATTATTATGCAAATGATAATCATTCTCCTCAACATGATTCCCTTCACTCAAGTTAGCATACACATCCTTAAAATCAACATCTCATGCATATTGTTCTATGTAGCTCTCATGTACAATAGAATCATTCTTAAGTAAAGTATTAGAACTAATAATAGGCCTGGAATGCATATCAGCAACTTTATTGAAAATACATTTCTTGTACCTTATTACTAATTGAAATCGTTGTAGGAAGCCCATCCATCTGAAATGTCGTGACTGCTGCAATTTACTTTGTGACTGCAAGTACTGCAATGGCTAATGGTCAGTATGAACAACTGTTTCTTTGCCCAGCAAATTGTGTTTCCACTTTTTGACGCTTTGTACCAACGCATACAACTCCTTATCATATGTAGGATAATTCACAACAGCACCATTAAATGTTTCAAAATGAAATGCAATAGGCTTACCATGCTGTAAGAGAACTGCACCCATGGCATAATCACTAGCATCGGTCTGAATCTCAAATGGATGTCTCAACTCCAGTAATGCAAGAACTGGAGCTGAACTTATCTTTTCTTTCAAAGACTCAAAAGATTTCTATTTCTTGCCTCCCCATTGGAAAGCACACTTCACACTTGTCACTGCATGCATAGGAGCTGCTATGGCAGAGAAGTTAGAAATAAACTTCCTCCAACACTGAGTTGCACCCAAAAAACTTCTTATCTTTGTAATCGATTTGGGAGTAGGCCAATTCATAATAGCTTCTACCTTAGAAGGATCAATTCTCAAAGCACCTCCTCCTACTATGTGTCCCAAATAAACCAAAGAAGTCTTTCCAAATTCACACTTTGACATTTTAAGAAATAACTAATTTTTCTTCAAAATATCAAGTACTTTCTTAACATGCATGACATGCTCTTCTCTAGTCTTGATGAAAATTAAGATGTCATCTAATTAGACAATAACAAAATCATCAAGAAAAGGATGTAATACATCATCCATTACTCGCATGAAAGTTGCAGGTGCATTGCATAAACCAAATGGCATACCAAGCCACTCAAAGAGTCCTTGTTTGGTTTTAAAATCTGTCTTCCAAATGTCACTTTGTCCAATTCTAACTTGATGTTAACCACTATGTAAGTCTAACATAGTGAAATATTTAGCATCTTTTAGCTGATCTAACAAATCATCTATCGTTGGGAGTGGGTAACGATTCTTTACCATTATTTTGTTCAATGCCATGAAGTCCACACACATGTGCCAAGTTCCATCTTTCTTTGGAATCAACACTATCGGTGACCCACATGGCAAAGTGCTTGCTATTATGAAAACTTTGTCCAACAAGTCTTTAATTTGCTTCTTTATTTCAGCATTCTCCATGATAGACATGTGGTACATGCCTATGTTAGGAAGAGGAAAATCTAGATGTAAATGGATTCCATGTTGAATCTCCCTTTTAGGAGGCAAACCTGTTGGTTCCTGAAACATCTCATGATGTGCATCAACTACATCATATAAATCTGATTTAATCTTCGAATCACAATTTTCAAATGACTCATGATTCACATCAACCTTAAGCTAGATCATAAGAAGTGAAAAACTCTTACTTGAATTAACTAACCTTTTTACCTATCCCGCATTTACCATTGCTATATTTTCCTTCTTGCAATGTGCCCTGACAATGTACTCCTTCCCATCTTTGAAAAGATGATATTTATTTTCATGGCGATGGAAGATCGATTTCCTATCAAATAATTAAGGACTTCCCAAAACAATTCCTAATATATCAAGCGGTACTACATTGAGTTCAACTATGTCAATAAAGTGTGTAGTAATTGCAAAGCGCAATATGCAATTTCTTGAGACTTGTAAGTTTGCATCCTTGCATATCCACCCAAGTGGATAAGGCTTTGGATGTGGAATGGTCTCAAGTTTAAGCTTTTTGACCAAGTCTTCTAATATGAGATTTTCTTGTGATCCACTGTCAAACAGTGTGTTAATTTTTGTATATTTTGGGACTACCCTCACATGGAACAATTCAATTCTTTCTTCCTCATTAGGAGCTTGTACATGACAGTTTGAAGTACTAGTCCTTGCTTTAGTTTTAGTTTCCTTTACCTTCATACTTTTCAAACCCATGCTTGCAATTTTGGTTTTATCCCCTGCATCATCACCTAAATCTCGAGGTGTAGTTGTAGTAGCTATAATTTTCTACTTTCCTTTGTTTTTGTTAAACTGATTTCTTTTTGTAGGATAAATTTTCCAAAATTTTTTCCCTTCATGGCCTTCTCTTGTACAATGTTTACATATCACTTTCTCACCCTCCTTTTTGACAGATGAATTATTTTTTCCTTTTCCCTTAAAGGTTTTCTCTTTGTTTTTCCCCTTAAAATTCTTGTTTGTACCCTCATCAAAAGCATTTTTCCCTCTAGTCTCTAAACGCGTAGCTTGTACACAAACTTCGTGTAGACTAGTAGGATTGAATATAAGGATAGTATGTTTAAGGTAGCTACGCAAACCACCTATATATTTCAGCAATGTGTCTTGACTTTGTAAGTCTACCCCTAATAAGAGTGCTCTTCTCCTAAACTCTTGGGTGTAGTCTTGAAAAATTTTGTCCCTTTAGTTGTCTAAATTCATTATAGCCTTTTGTAAATGTTCAAGAGGATAAAATTGCTTCTTAATTGCGGAAATAAATTCAGCCCATGTTAAAGTAATCTTACTATGTTTCTTAATTTCATCCTTGGTCTTGGCTTCCCACCATATCAATGCTGCTCCATCCATTCTTAAAGAGGCTAACTGAATATTGGTGTCGTCATCTTGTAAGTTTTGTATCCTTAAATAAACTTCCAACTGTCTTATTGAGTTGTCAAGTTTCTCTACATTGACTTCACTGTTAAACATGGGTAATTCAAATTTAACATCTAGCTTTGAAAATGCACTTTTCCCATAGGATTTGAGCTTATGAGATTGATTTATCGAGGTAGAGGATGATGATGTAGAGGAAGAGGATGACAATGGGGATGGTGGATCACCATTTCCTCCATGTCCTTTCTTTGAATTAACATCACCTTTCTTTCCTCCTAAAGAGCCCTCTCCTTATTTCTAATGTTTAGACCCTTCTCCAACCAACCTATCATTCCTTTCTTGGTATAATATTCTTACCATCTCAGCCATGTCCAAAAAAGCTTTTTTGAATACCCGTTCTTCTTCTTTTGGATCCATGTCTTCAGGAACTTCTCCTTCCATTTCAGACATACTTGAAGCTTCTTCTAAGGCTATTGAGGGTGAAGTAGAAGGTGCATATAATGGCACCCTGGCCCTCCTTGGTTGAGGATTATCTTATGCTCTAACCACTTGTCCTTTCCCTCTTTGAAGTTTAAACCTAGTAAGCATTAAAACTTGTAAAACAATCAAATATATCTTTGCACAAAACTAATACTCAAACATTGAGCTCTGATACCATCTGATCTGAAAATGAAACTACTTGTATTTGTTGTTCATGGTATTCAATTTCATTAAATTATATGTGCAAACTGTTACTCATGTCTTGTAATTGAAACTAAGTGTTTTTGGTAAATTTCTGAGTCTTATGTGTGGAGGAGTATTATTTCATTTTACTGTTTAGCATATTAAATCTAAAAAACACAGCAAGATAAAATCACATAATATAACACAGCAGCTGATGAGGTAGTTCACCCCTCCTGGGCTAGATCTGCCAGGTCCAAGGCCCCTAAATGGGCATGTCCTTGCTCCTATTAGATGCTCAAATTGGTTATGCAGTGATAAGAGAGCCTAAACAGGAAAAATAAGTTGTGGAAATGAGTTCAAAACACAGAAAACAGTAAATATTGGCTTTTGTTTCACCTCCAATGGTTAACCATAGCCTAATACAACTCCAACACTCCCTAGGCCCTAATGGCTCTCCAAGATTCTTTGCTTAAAAAGTACCTGACAATCAGCTCTGTTGACCCTGCAACCTATACCATTGGCTCTGGAATGATCAGAATAATTGAAATCAAAAAAAAAAATTCTCCAAAAGGTTCTCCCTCATGAAAGTTATGACTAACTAAAGTTTTGTCCAAGTTGGCCTAAGGAAACTCCACCAAATCCAGAAACTAGAGTTAACTAGCATTAATTTTGGCAATTGGCGCTAAATTTCGAGTTCTGCTAGGTTGATCGCTAACTAGCTGTCTGTAATTGTTGGCTTAAACTATGTGCATGTGAACGGTTAATCCAGGTGGGTAAGGTTTGTTAATGTTTAATAGGTGGTTGACTATTTCCATTACGGTTTTATCGGCGTGTGACCATTCTCTAGGACCATTGGTGGGTAGACCGCTGGCAATTACCCCCAAACCAAAAGTTGTTACATAATAAATATTACCCGTGTGTATAGCCTGTTAAGAACTAATGCGTAGTGCGGATGGTCAAGACTATAGGTTTGCCCACATGAGGTCACGGATTCAATCCCAGTCGGCCCCATAAAAATTTTACGATGCCAATTCAGGGCCACGTGGCGACCTCTGCTTGGTCCAACAAAATGAAATATTCCAACGAATATTTTGGAGAATATTCTAGGGAATATTCCAAGGAATATTCCTTGAAATATTATTTTTTAAATTTTTCCAAAATTCATAAGTTTGCAGTTTACTGGGCATTTTTAAAATGCGATAACTCCTTCATACAGTGTCAGTTTTTCGAACTATTCACAATCCTAGAATTAGGACAATGAGATCTATCTAGTCGTTCTGGTTTCAACCAATTCTTAGCAGTTCCAATTCTGAGCATTTTCTTCACGTAGAACATGATGAATTGATCACTACCTAAGGGTTGAACATTGCGCTTTTGTGTTATTACCCAAGACTTTACTGATATTCCAACGTTAGTTGATTATTTTAGCCTACTTGCATGCTTTACATTCTACTTAACAATATAAACCATTCAAACAGGTGCACGCAATAAAGAAATAGTATATTCTCAAATTATATCAAACATGCATTAACTCAAGAACAAATACACAAAATTATGATAAAACTTTTCTTTATTAATTTCTTCCTCGGTTACAGACTCAACCTTGCCCTGTGCACTCAGCTGTAGGGGTCCGCAGTCAATTGTAGAGCCTTCTCCTACTCTAGGACCCAAAGACACACTTAGATACTCAGACTCTTTCTTCTCTACTACCCTTTGTTATCTTTTACACTTAGATCCTCCCTCTATTTATACAATCCCATGGTCCGCAGACCATGGGTAGGCTGACATTACATTACAAAACTAGGGTGGACAACCCTGTGACTCCAACATATTTCCATGCGTGCAATTCACGGAGCTTTACAACACAATTCGGTCAAAACTTGGGCTTTGAGCTCCAAAACATGCCTTGGGGGGATTCCATGCCCAACACTTCATGTAGAAGTGTCCTCAATTCGGTGTTCTCTGTTTGAAGATTCTGTTTGTTGTGCTTCAGTTCTTCCAAGGCCTTGTCCATGGCTTGTAACTGAAGCTGTAATCGCTCCTTTTCCTCTATCTCTTTTTATAGAGTTTAATACATTATTTCTACTCTTTGGGAAATTTTGAGCATGGTCTCGTGCATCACTTTTTCATCCTCTGTCGCTGCATGCTCCATTGTTCATGTTTGCAATTCACATCCACACAAAGACCGCTCTGATACCGCTTGATCCAAGTCTGGGTGTGATGAAGGACCCTTCCAAGACATTTTACTTTCATGATGTGTTAAATTGCATTTTTAAAAGAACATAAATGAATACATCTTCATGTTGTAAAGAGGAGGATTATGACAATCATCAACACATGAAAACATAAGACGTTGATAATGGAGTTCGTCTAGGAGGGACTAGGTCTCTGGGCCCAAGTGTTAAGATGGTGTAGGTCATTGCACTAAGTGCTATCAATAGTGATGATGTACATAAGTGCCGATGTCACTATCATATAAGGAAAATTACCTCATGAAGGAGTGGCTCCAAGAGATGTTCCACTACAGGAACTCTCAGTAAAAAAGGACTCCTATCAGTATGACACAAACTCATGCATGATGATAATGAGCATCTCGTGAACATGGCATAAAGGGATCTAAATGTAAGAATTGCATGGTGCCACATGAGCATCACATCAACATATAACAAAGGGATCTCAATCAAAACATGAAGAATTATGAAAACAAGTACATCACATAGCTGATTCCACATCACACCAAGCTGGAATCATGGAAACGGGTAACAAATAGGATCCCACATTAAACATCATATAGGGATCTGTGCAGCACAATGCATCACAAAAAAGAAGTACGTGAACACACTACATATACCTCACATCCTGGGGCCATCTGAAGAAGAGGATGTCAAACTACTAAAGTTGTTCGTGCCATCAATCTCACTGCGTTAAATCTCATGGAAATGGCTGCTCACACATGAATACTAACACCTGCACTCCATGTAGAAAAGTAGCCAAAAAATGAAATAAGCAAATGGAAAATCTGAGCTCACCATCAGATTTGTGGTGTCGAATAGTGCAAAATCAACTATCAAATTTCTGAATTCTGAGAAAGTGAAAATCTGGGGCTTAAGGAATATTTTAGATTCCCCCTAGATTCCTTAAAGACTACCTCCTCTGGGTCCTCTGTAAATCAGTTGCTCATATCAAAATTTTGACTATGCCATCAAGTTTGTGTCACGGAGAGGTGCAAAATTGACATAAAGTTTGTCTAATTTGGAAAATGCAAAAATTTCACCCTCCTGGAAATTTCTCTCAATCATGGTTCCAACTGTCATAAATTAATTAAAAATTACAGTCTCGGTTTCCATGCTCGCTCCTGGTTCCTCCATGCTTGCCTGGGTGCACTGTGCAAATGAAGGGTTATATAATTTTCTCAGGTAGATATTACAATGAAGTTTGTTTAGCAAAGGTGTAAAAAGCGAAATTAGTTGAGGAGGGGTCGTGTGGTCAATCCCCACCCCTCTCATTTTAATGCATTTCTGTTTTTTTAAACAACTGCATCTAATCGTTTGTTGGGGGTCGGGTCCACATTGGGTGGCTCACTCCATACACTCTGCAGTTCCACATTGAATTAAGGTTGGCACATTGTATTGTTATAAGGCGCATTAAATGGTTGAGGTACATGATATATGGGGCATGTTGGTACGTATCATGGGGGAGTGAAACATGGAACCACCTAGATCACTCTTCATATTCTGATTCCTCTTCTGCTGTAGAGTTTGATTCTTCCTGATTTAGCTCGAACTCTATCTTCTCAGGTTCCTTTGATGGCACTTCATGTTTAATAACATCTTTCACCTCTCTGAGCACCACATCTCGGCTGTACACAACCTTCCAAATCTTATAACCTTTTAAACCATCCTTATACCCAATAAAGATGCACTTTTCAGATCTACTATCCAACTTTATTATTTTCTCCTTTGGAACATGTCATATGCATAAGATCCAAATACCCTTAGATGTGAAAGAGAGGGTTTCTTACAAGTCCATACCTCTTATAGAGTCTTATCCTCCAACGTTGATGAAGGTGATCTCTTGACCAGGTAACATGTTGTCTCCGCCACCTCTACCCAGAATTCCTGTCCTAACCCTGCACCACTAAGCATGCTTCTTGCCCTTTCCATCAATGTCTTGTTCATTCTTTATGCAACTCCAGTTTGCTCAGGTGTGTATGGAGTAGTCTTTTGTTGTGCTATACCACACTTCTTACAGAATTCTTCAAATTCCTTGCTGCAAAACTCTCCACCGTTATTTGTCCTCAACACTTTTATCTTCTTCTCTGTCTGGTTTTCCACCGGAGCCTTAAATTCTTTAAACTTGTCAAAGACTTCAGATTTCTTCTTTAGGAAATATATCCATGTATTCCTTGAGAAGTCATCTATAATTGATACATAGTACACAAACTTACCTACTGATGGAACCTTCACAGGTCCAAACACATCACTGTGCACAAGCTCTAATATTTGTTTCACCCTCTTACCACCAGAGGGGAAATTCACTTGATTCTGGTTCCCATATACACGATTTTCATAGAAATCAAAATCCAAAGAGCGATTAATCATACCTTCTACCATACCTTTACCATGAAGTGTTCGAAGGCCCTTCTCTCCAATATGTCGAAGCCTTTGATGCCACAGCATGGTCTTCTCTCCAGAGACCACTAGATTTTCTACTCCACTTTTAGGAACTGCAGAACTGTTGCACCCATCAACAAGAATGCTACCTTGTAGCTTGTACAAAGTTTGAATCCGAACTCTGCACATCAATACCAGTGCTCCCCAAACCATCTTGCAGGTATCCTTCTCGAACACTGTTTTTACACATGCATCATTTAGCTTGCTTAGAGAAATCAGATTTCTGGCCAATGCAGGAATATGCAGAACAGTCAAAAGTGTTCTAGCCCATCCACCTTGAAAATTCAGCTTTAATTTTTCGCGACCAACAATTCTAGCCTTCTAATCATCCCCTAAGAAGACATCACCACCATCGTATTTGTCATACTTGCAGAACCACTCTCTATGGGGAGTGAAGTGAAAAGATGCACCTGAGTCAATCAACCACACCTTATGATCTACATCTATACTTGAAGAAGCCAAGTACACATCCCCACCTTCATCAGAGGTGGTTTTCACCTTTGCAAAGGGAGCATCATTAGATCCCTTTTATTTTTCAGGAGCTTTAGATTTACAATCCCTTTTGTAGTGCCCTTCCTTTCCGCATTTTCAGCGAACCACCTTTACAGGTCTTCCTGGAGATTTAGATCTCCCTCTAGATTTAGTTCTCCCACTCAATGACTTATTTTTTTTTCTATTCTGACCTTCCTCTTACAGACAAGGCATCACCATTTTTTCTCTCCATATTTTTCCGTCTCATCTCCTCCGTTAGCAAGGATGAGACTATTTCATCAAACTGCAAGGCAGTTACATTGCTACCTATTGCAATAACTAGAGTATCCCATGATTCTGGTAGAGAACACAACAAATTGATGCACTTATCTTCATATAAAATTTTAATATCAACAAATAATAACTGGCTTACCACAGTATTAAATGTGTTCAGATGCTCTGTTACCAAATCTCCATCTTTCATCCTCAAGTTATATAGCTTTTTCCATAGGAATAGTTTATTCTCCAGAGACTTAAATTGGTACAAAGTCCCAAAGCCTTAGTTGTAGCTTGCCCTGATACATTCAACAATACTAAATCTGAGACACACAATTGTATTGTACTCTTTTCCTTCTGATCCAATTTCTTCCATTCTTCATGGGACACTCTCGTTGGTTTAAAACCTAGATCTACCACAATCCATTGATTTTTATCCACCAATAGATCCTCCATCTTCAGTTTCCACAACTCAAAACCTTGACCATTAAATTTCTCAATCTCTATATTTTAACTGCTCGCCATTTTCTTTCACTACCAGAATCGATCCCACAGATCTCCCACTAAACAAGGTCTACCACAGGCCTGAGCGAAACCCCTGAGTGATAAAGGTGTCTCCTTGAGTGAAAACAACTCCGATACAAAATCTAGGTTTAAACCCTATACAGAAATTACCTGCATACACATTCTAAAACACCAAAAGTAAACAATGGGAGAGAATAACACATAAAACACATATACACAGAGATTTTCCCCTAGATCCCAAAACTGGGACTACCAGCTTGATTTTTCATCATATTCCTTTCAATGTTACAATACATATTTATACATCACAAAGCATCCAATAACATGGACTGAAAACCATCCTGTCCAAAACCTTCTGTGGAAACCATGCACAAAACCATAGGTAGGTTCACCCAACCTAATATATGGTCCAAAAAAATTTCCATGAGGTGCTACCCCGAACCCAGTAGAGGGGGGCTAACCACCCCCCTCAAACCCCCTTTGACCCCCCTACTGCATAGTCGGCGCAACGAAGTGGGGGCTCCGCCCCTCTCTAACCGCCCCATAAACTATGAGGGCTAGTCTTGGAAAGAATATAACACAACCCAACACAATGATCCTTCCCTAGTTTTTACATAAACTTGCTCAATACTCTCACTGCATGTGCAATGTCTGGTCTAGTACAGACCATCGCATACATCAAGCTACCAACTGCACTTGCATATGGAACATGAGACATTTCCTCTTCCTCTTCTTCTGTCTTGGGACACTGTTTAGCAGATAACTTTACACCTACAGGAATAGGAACCTTCACCAGTTTACTATCCTGCATATTAAACTTCTGCAATATTGTCTCAACATACCTCCCCTGGTTTAACTAGAGCTTCGTCTTTCCCTGATCTCTTTTAATTTTCATGCCCAAAATATAGTTTGTCGCACCAAGATCTGTCATGTCGAATTTGGAGGAAAATTTGGTCTTCAAATCATGTATAATTTCTTTGTCATTTCCAAATAGCAACATGTCATCCACATACAAAACCAGATAAATAACACCGTCACCAATTAATTTAAAATACACATAGTGATCTACTTTGCTTCTGGTGAAGCGAAATCCCTGTATAAATGTATCAAATTTCTGATACCACATCCTTGGTGACTATTTCATCCCATACAAAGACTTATTTAACTTGCATACCAGTTCTTTCTTACCCTTCACCGCAAAACCTCCAGGGTGCTTCATGTAGATCTCTTCTTCCAAATGCCCATGAAGAAATGATGCCTTCACATCCATCTGTTCTACCTCAAAATCAAAAGCAACAGCAACAGATAAAAGTAATCTAATAGAAGCTACCTTGGCAATGGGAGAAACAATATCACCAATATCAATTCCCGGCACCTCGGAATAACCTTTTTCTACCAACCAAGCTTTGTATTTCTCCACTTTTCCTTCTACATTCATCTTCTTCTTGAACACCCATTTGCTACCAATGGGTTTCCTTCTAGCCGTCAACTCCATTAGATCCCATGCCTCATTTTTGTGTATAGATGCTATTTCATCAACCATGGCCTCTTTCCAAAGTTTTCCATCCTCTGAATCTACTGCTTCTTTCATAGTTCTGGGGTCATCATCAGTAATAGATAAAGAAATATTTGAACAAAAAGTAGATGGACTATACCTTTTTAGCTGCCTTTTTTCTCAAACTGATCTTCTCACAACCGGAGTTTGTGGCTCTTCATATTCTAGTCCCTCTTCTACTGTAGAGTTTGATTCTTCCTCCTTTAGCTCAAACTCTATCTTCTCACGTTCCTTTGATGGCATTTCATGTTTAATAACATCTTTCACCTCTCTGAACACCACATCTTGGCTATACACAACCTTCCAAATATTATAACCCTTTAAACCATACTTATACCCAATAAAGATGCACTTTGCAGATTTACTATCCAACTTTGTTCTTTTCTCCTTTGGAACATGTACATATGCATCACATCCAAATACCCTTAGATGTGAAAGGGAGGGTTTCTTATGAGTCCATACCTCTTGTGTAGTATTATCCTCTAACGCTGATGAAGGTGATCTCTTGACCAGGGAACATGTTGTCTCCATCGCCTCTACCCAAAATTCCTATCCTAACCCGGTACCACTAAGCACGCTTCTTGCCCTTTCCATCAACGTCTTGTTCATTATTTCTGCAACTCCATTTTTCTCAAGTGTGTATTGAATAGTCTTATGTCGTGCTATACCACACTTTTTATAGAATTCTTCAAATTCCTTTCTACAAAACTCTCCACCATTATCTATCCTTAGCGCCTTTATCTTCTTCTCTGTTTAGTTTTCCACCAGAGCCTTAAATTCTTTAAACCTGTCAAAGACTTTAGATTTCTTCTTGAAGAAATATATCCATGTATTCCTTGAGAAGTAATCTATAAATGATACATAGTGCACAAACTTACCCAGTTTTGGAACCTTCACAGGTCCAAACACATCATTGTGCTCAAGCTCTAATATTTGTTTTGCTCTCTTACCACCAGAGGGGAAAGTCACCTAATTCCTTTTCCCATATACCCAATTTTCACAGAAATCAAAATCTAGAGAGCTATTAGTCATGCCCTCTACCATAACGTTACCATGAAGTATTTGAAGGCCCTTCTCTCCAATATGTCCAAGCCTTTGATGCCATAGCATGGTCTTTTCTCTAGAGACCACTAGATTTTTTGCTCCACTTTCAGGAACCACAGAACTGTTGCACCCATCAATAATAGTGCTACCTTGTAGCTTGTACAAAGTTCCAATCCGAACTCCCTGCATCAATACCAGTGCTCCTCGAACCATCTTGGAGGTACCTTTCTAGTAAACAGTGTTTTGAAACCTACATCATCCAGCGTGCTTACAGAAATTAGATTTTTGGCTAATGCAAGAATATGTAGAACATCCTAAAGTGTTCTAATCCTTCCACCTTGCAACTTCAACTTCAGTTTTCTGTGATCAACGATTCTAGCCTTCTTGTCATCCCCCAACAAGACATCACCACCATCATATTTCTCATACTTGCAAAACTACTCTCTATGGGGAGTGAAGTGAAAGGATGCACCTAAGTTAATCAACCATCCCTCATGATCTACATGTGTACTTGAAGAAGCCAGGTATACATCCCCACCTTCATCTGAGGTGGTTTTTGCCTCTATAGAAGGAGCATCATCAGATCCCTTTCCTTTGTCAGTAGATTTATCTTTACAGTCCCTTTTGTAATGCCCTTCCTTTCCGCATTTCCAGCACACATTTACAAGTTTTTCTAGAGATTTAGATCTCCCACTTGATGAATTATTTTTGTTTCTATCCTGGGAGTGTCCTCATACAGACAAGACATCACCATTCTGGCTGTCCATATTTTTCCATCTCATCTTCTCTATCAGCAAGGATGAGACTATTTCATCAAACTACAAGGCAACTCCATTGCTACCTATTGCAATAACCAGACTATCCCATGAATCCGGTAGAGAACACAACAAATTGATGCACTTATCTTCATCTAAAATTTTAATATCAACAGATAATAACTTACTTACCACAGTATTAAATGAATTCTTATGCTTTTTCACTGAGTCTCCATCTTTCATCCTCAGGTTATACAACTTTTACCGTAGGAATAGTTTATTCACCAGAGACTTAGATTGGTACAAAGTCCCTAACTTGACCCACAAAGCCTTCGCCATAGCTTCCCCTGATACATTCAGCAATACTGAATATGAGACACACAATCGTACTGTGCTCTTTGCCTTTCGATCTTGCTTCTTTCATTCTTCATCAGACACTCTCATTGGTTTAGTACCTAGATCTACCACAATCCACTGAAATTTATCTACCAACAGATCCTCCATCTTGAGCTTCCATAACTCAAAACTCTAACCATTAAATTTCCTGATCTCTATCTTTCCACTACTCGCCATCCTCTTTCCCCACCAGAATCGATCCTACAGATCTCCCACTTAATAGGGTCTACCACAGGCTTGAGCAAAACCCCTCAGCAACAAAGGCATCCCCTTGAAGCCAAAATAACTCTGATACCAAATGTAGGTTTTAACCCCATACAGAAATTACCTGCATACAAATTCTAAAACACAGAAAACAAAAAATGGAGAGAACTACACATAAACACATATACACAAGTTTTCCTCCTAGATCCAAAAGCGGTGACCTGACGCGAGATTGATTTTTCATTATAGTGTCCTTTTAATGTTAGACAAGATATATATACATGCCAATCATGCCAATACCATGGAACGAAAACATCGCGCCCAAAACAATGGTGCGAAAAAACAGCAAACCATAGTAGGTCACCCACTAATAAGGGTCTAGAAACACTTCCTCGAATGCTGCCACACTCCGAAGAGGCGGACTACCCCCCCTCCTCCCCACCCCCCTCAAACCCTTGGAAAGTGGGAGTTGCTGCCCCCCATCTAGCCTCTCGGTTAACTAGGCGATCTAGTTGTGGAAAGAGCATAACACAACCCAACACTTGCTAGTTTTGGCACATAAAACACATAAAACACAAAAAACACAAAAAACAAACAATGCGAGAGAATAACACATAAAACACATATACACAGAGACTTTCCCCTAGATCCCAAAACCGGGACTACCAGATTGATTTTTCATGATATTTGTTTTAATGTTACAATAGATATATATACATGCCAAAGCATTTAATACCATGGAACGAAAACCATTGTGCCCAAAACCATGTGCGAAAAACATGCACAAAACCATAGGTAGGTTCACCCCACCTAATATAGGGTCCAGAAACACATTCCCCAGTACGCTACCTCGCACCCAGAAGAGGTAGACTAGCCGCTTCCCTCAAACTCCTTGGACAGTGGGAGCTACTGCCCTCCCCTAGCCTCCCGGTTAACTAGGCGAGCTAGTCGTGGAAAGAGTATAACACAACCCAACACTTGCTAGTTTTGGCACACATGGTACATGCATGTGTGTATCTGGTTCTCTTGTTATCATCGGCATGGGTTTTATCAGTTGTGATAGTGGTTTCAACTTTGCCTTAGCATTTCTTAATAGTCATGGTGTGATGGATTTCTCTCTTTGGTTGATATTGTATTATCAGTTGGGTTTAGAACTGGGTGAGGTGATCTTAAGAAAATTTCCAAAGACCTAGAAATCCCTTAACCGATAATGGAAAGATACGAGGTAAATACTAAGGGTGGAGACCAGAAAATTCCTCAATGTATTGGTGAATAAATAGAGAGGTAGCCATGCTTGTTTAGGGCCTAGTGATCCCTTGACTGATTTTAGTGGCATTGCAGTAAAGCCTGATAGTGTATGTTTCTTTGTTTGGGCCTAGGAATCCCTTGACCAGTAATGGCAGCATTTCAATAAAGCCTGCTTGGGTAGGTGGTTACTTTGGGCCTAGAAATCCCTTTATCAATAATTGTGGGATATGTGGTAAAGCCTGAGGAGCCCTGGTTGTTTTGTTGTGACTCCAACATTCATGCTTGGAATATGGCATGGGGGTGATTGGTAGAAAGCAAGATTTGGTTCAGCCTAGTCTATGGTCAGGTAGTATGTGAAAGTCCATGAGTTGGTTTGATTTTTCATATGTTAATAAGAGCTCTTTCCTCTTGTATTTTCATGAGTACTTATGCTTGTTATTATGTGTCATTGATGGGTGTTCTATCATTGTTATTACTCTAGTTATATGTTGGTTATACACATGGTTCTATGACAAAATTTAGTTATGGCTCTCGTCATGTTTTGATTAGTAAATGAATGGTTAATGAATGTATGAGCTAATATATGATAATGTAGCTATTGTGAGATGGCATCATACCTTCTTGATGATTCTTAGATAAGAATGAGCCCACTATGTTCAGATATATAATTATGACTTGTAAATCTCATGTTCACAACATGTTTGACGAAATGTATGTCATGGTTATGCCTTGTTAGGTCTTGTTATTGTCTAAGTTTTTCATGAATGATTATTTCCTTGTGTCATGCATCACTCTGCAAAGTTATATCAATTTTTGGGTAGAGTTCTTAATCCTAGCCCTAAAAAGGTGGCTCATATCTCAAGGTTGCATGCACAAAACTAGGTAAATTACACTGCAATTGCTGGGAGGTAATGTTATCCCTACGACTAGAGGCTTACAGTTACTGGCTTGCCTTATTATACATGCGATTGGTAGCCTAGTTTAGTGAAAA